>ML850090.1:8372-32268 GCA_009831015.1 Picea engelmannii
GGCACAAAGTGGGTATACATGAATAAATTGAATGAATATGGACAGGTTACAAGGAACAAAGTTAGATTGGTATGTAAAGGATATGCACAGGTTGAAGGAATTGACTTTGAAGAGACATTTTCCCCAGTTACCAGAATGGAAGCAATCTGATTGCTTTTAGCTTATGCATGCTCCAAAAATATTAAAGTGTATCAAATGGACGTAAAATCAACTTTTTTGAATGGGGAACTTGAAGAAGAAGTATACATTGAACAACCAGAAGAATTTCAGTTGTCAGAGAACATAGATTATGTGTGTAGATTAAAGAAGGCCATGTATAGTCTAAAATAGGCTCCTAGAGCATGGTACTCTAGACTGGATAAATATCTACAACAGGCAGGGTTCAGAAAAGGAAGTGCAGACAACAACCTCTACATCAAGGTAAGTCAATATAGTATTTTATTAGTTGAAATTTATGTTGATGATATTATTTTTGGTAGTGATGATGACAGGTTAAGCCGGAAATTTGAAAAGGATATGCAGAATGAATTTGAAATTTCATTACTTGGAGAACTATCCTTCTTTGTGGGACTTCAGATACGTCAAAGCCACCAAGAAATTTTTATTTCTCAAACCAAGTATATCAGAGAAATGCTAAAGAGGTTCGGAATGGAAGATTGCAAACCAGTTATCACTCCCATGCAAACCAGTTGCAAATTAAGCAAAGATGATGATTCAAAGTCTACAAATCAGAGGTAATACAGGTCAATTATTGGTAGCCTACTATATATGACAGCATCCAGACCAGATGTAATGCAGGCAGTTGGACAGGTGGCACGATTTCAAGCAGCACCAAAGGAATCACATGTATTAGCAGTGAAGAGGATTTTTAGATATCTCAAAGGAACAGAAGATTTTGGATTATGGTATCCAAAAGGAAAGGATCTATTACCTATTGCCTGAAAAGATGCAGATTGGGTAGTGTTATAACTCTAATTTGCACCAGACATATTTACCTGACATCAGGCCATCCCATATGCCTTCTTTTCCAAGCCAGTACTGAATAACTCTTCTTAAAAACACCCTTTTTAAAGGACCACACACCCTACTCCACTACTGCACCAGTGTACACCCTAGTTGCCTCACTACAGCCCGCGTGTACCTACAAAAGAACAAAAAAAGGAAAGTTGTTGACAGAACACACAGCTTTGGGTAAGTTAACTAAACCTTTCGGCCATGCATGGTCGATATTTCGACCAAATACCTATCTCCTTCTAGCCTATAAAAGAAGGGTTAAGGGTCCCATTTGAAAGAAGGAAAATCATAGTAAAGAAACTATACCCAATTGAGCATTCCCCTTGTCCCAACCTTTATCCATCCTTGTGCAAAGAGAAGTATAAAGCAAAGCAGCTGGAGGACAGTTGAAGAGGAGCCTAGGACCAGTTTCGAGGAGAAGTGTCGACCACCTATTGTAAGTTTACTCTTGTGAAGATTGATACAAAAAATGAATACTTTTCCCGTCCCGCCATATCATGTGTTCAAGTTGAATATTTATTTTATGATATTGTCACAACTAACCTAGCAATTAGTATATGAAATGCATGTTCACAGCTTTTTGTTTGTCCATGTGTGAATGCAGGTCATCTTTGGGAGTAGGCTTGCAATCAAAGAGCGAGTGAAAGAAAAGGGATCGACATCAAACGAAGGACTCAAGGTAGAGTCACTGAATCTTGTTTACACCTTTGTATTACATGAATGTTGGGTTTTGTGTTGGGAGAATAGAAAAGACTAGAAGCCTTTGAAATGGTCATTTTCTGCATGCATGATTAGATCCCTTAAATGCTAAGTCCATAGGAGGGATTCCCACCCACAACAGAATTGGCGACTATACTGGGGATCTCTAGGGTTTTTTGGGAGTCCTTTTTGGGTATTTTTAAAAATTTGTTTCATTACTTTTTTTTGAGTTTCTGCAAAAGTCCGAGCTAGCAGGGATTCTGGTCTTCCATACCAGTACTCCCTGCTTTCTTTTCTTGGTTGCATTTTCTTTTCGGGAAGCCATAGAGGTACACGTGACCTGTATAAGGCCTACATGCGTGTACATGCGCCCAACCTTCACACAGCCCGCATGGACACGCTAGTTGATGAAGTAACAGTAGTGTGGCTAGGTTCAATTTTTTTTTATTAAAGAGGCAGTCATCCTCTTCCCTATCAGAAGTGATCCTTCTCAGGGGTTTTCTGAAAATCATTCTGGTCTTTGTTTTTGCAGTTTGTATCTTAGGTGACATCTCAGATTGGTTTTGTTCTATGAAATTTTCCTTGAATTGTTTTTCTTTTCTGACAAAGTAAGTTTTTGAGTCTTCAAGAGATTCTAGTTCTCAATACCAGTAGTCTCTGCCAGTGCTTGATTGCTTGTCTTTTCATTTTTTGAAGAGTTGCAGAGGTACACGCGGCCTACATAAGGTCTGCATGTGTGTACATGTGCTCTGACCTTACACAGCTCACGTGCACACTGACGCAGTCGCACCCTCTGCCTCGGCAAAGGCCTCTGCGTTGACCTCCCGGTCTTAGGATCGTTCTAATTCCACCTTCGAGCCGAAGTGGCTCTTTGATTCCTCCTTGGAATCTCTAATAAAATCAACCCACGGGGATTTTCTGCTCCTTACAACCTTTTGGCCCAATCACTTTTCCATTCACAACAGAAGATAAAATTTCGGGCTTCGGGGTTTCGCAATCCCCAATGTTGCGAACCTTTGTCTTCCCGATTTTCTGATCTCCGATATCCCGAGATGATTTGACTTCCGTTAGCCCCCTGGACTAGACTTTTGGTCTATACGAACTCCCCTTATATGACCGCAATCCTATCTCCTTTTGGGATTTTGGGTTTTCGAAAGCCGAAATGTATTGGACCTCTCGTCCTCAAGATCCCCGATCCTCCGAATCCCGATATGACGTCAACTAGGAACCCCTTTCCGCCTTAAACACGATCAACGGTTGTGATCGTCTACTAGACCAACGATCCCTGATCTCCCTCGGAACTTTGGGGTTTCAAATGCCAAAATGCATTTGTTCTCGGGGCTTCCGATCTCTCGAATTTCGATTTTCCGATATGATGACAACTGGCCCCACACTAGAGCTTCCACCTTTTCGGGGTTTCGGACTTTGCAATTCCGAAATGTGGATGTTTCTTGTCTTCTGGATCCATGAAATTTCGATGGCTTCCAATCTCCACCACGTGTCCCAACCGATGGACGGTCCTCGATCATTCACGATTTTGCGAAGTCAAATGTTGATGTTCTCTTGTCCTCCTGAACCCCAAAAATCCGACATGCGAAATGCCGACGGGCTCTTGATCTTCGCCATGTGTCTCCTCAAGATGGACGGTCCAGATCAAAATCGGGGTTTTCACTATAAAGTGACCTGATCTCATGTCCTCTAGACTTCCGATATTCCGAACTCCGATATCTCGATGCCTTTCGAGACCTTCACTCTGCCTGCGAGAGTTTAACCCTTGTGCAACTCTAGTCAGATCCTACGGCTAACGGGTAACTAGGTGAGGATCCAACGGCTCACGACCTCCTGAGCTTTAAACTATGTAAACAGCCGTAACCCCCTTTCTTCTCTATCAGATCGGACGACTAGCGGGATTTCACAATTCTTCTACGAAGAATTTTGACCGTTCGTCTCTTCCCTTCGACGACTTAGCAGGTCTGAATCTTCCTGAGGTCTTCCATGACTTCCAATCTCTCAAGAACCTCTTGCCCGCACTCCTTGTGGAAAACCTTCAATTTCTTCAGTGTTGAACTCCTTCAACTCCACGCACTCCTTGCAGCAGTAGTTCTTCAATAACTTCTCAGGTTTCAAACCCTGGATTCAAGCTTGGTATGTGCACACCTTGCACGACTCCTGTGTCAAATCTTCCCTTAAGAGGAAATGAGAACAAAATCTATCATGTCTGAGAATTCCAGAGACAAATCTTTGAATCCTTTGTCAATGCACACCTTGCGGACTATTCAACTGCACTCCTTGCAGGAATTCTTACTTAGACAGAGAAACAATTGAAACTCATTTCCATTTATCCTTTCCTCTCAAATTTCAAACATTTAACAAAAAATCACTCATATATAGTATAAAAGCAATTGCATGACAAGAAGATTAAAACCATGAACATACCATTTAGCATACACATACAAGAAACAAATACAACGCCATGAACCTGAATTAAAGACTTCTTCTATTAACTCAAGTCTTTGTACATGGGTGTTTTCTCAAACACAGTTTCTTTTTCTTAGCTCTGTGTGCTCTCCTCCTGGTAATGTTCTTCTCTATCTGTTTTTTTTTTTTTCTCTTCTCTGTTCTCTTCTTCTTCTACAATAATACAATGAGGGTGTCTATATCCCATTTCCCTCTCTCATTCTAAGTTGTCTAATCTATGCATTAAAGCTACCTACTAACATAAATGCCCTCTTAGTCCTTCAGACGAGAGAGGGTCGCTCAAGGTCTGACTACAATCTATTAGTACGCCTTTCCTTAACTATCACATTTAAGTTTGGAGCATCCAATCTTCAAAAGTTTTTAAACAGTTTATCATGTGCTCAAAATGTGTTGCACTTGCCCCATGCTCGCTTGATGTTGACGATGCTCCTGCATCATACTCCCTCACTTGAAAATTTTCATGGACTCCTGTCCATGAGCTCTTGCACGGTCTGCCCATGCTTCTGAATCTCTGCTTCATTCTCCCAGCTGGCATCTTCAACCGGATGTCCTTTCCACTTGACCAAGTATTCAAAGTATCATTTCCACCTGGTCTTCTAGCCAACCCTTTTGTCTAGTATGATTTCCATCTGCGACCTTTCTATAATAGGCATTTGTTTTGTCCACTGGATCTCTGGTTGTTCATCACTTGTTCCTGCCTCCCCAGTTTTGTATGGGTACAAATCTGAGACATTGAATATCGGATAAATTTCGATCCCATCGGGTAATTCAATCTCATAAGCATTTGATCCAAATTTCTTCAAGACCTTACATGGTTCGATCTTCTTCATCTTCAGTTTGTTATATGTCCCCTTCGGGAATCTTTCCTTTCTCAGATGTGCCAGAATCAAATCACCAATCTCAAACTGAAGTTGTCTCATGTGTTGATCTACTCTTTTTTTATATTCCTGGCTCGAGTTCTGTAAATGCTCCTTCACCTGGCTGTGAAGTTCTTTTATCGCCTCTGCGAAATCTTCTGCACTAGCGCTCCTAGTCGCAATCTGTTCTGAATCCCTCAACTCGAAAATTCCTCTCGGTTGCATGCCATAAACAATTTGAAATGGACTTTGTCCTGTGCTTTTGTTAACTAAGTCGTTATAAGCAAATTATGCCTGTGGCAATATATTTTCCCACTGGCTGTGGTGTTCTGTCACCAAGCTTCTCAGCAAGTCTCCCAGACTTATGTTTACCACTTCTATTTGTCCATCTGTCTGAGGATGATAAGCTGAACTGAATGATAAATTTGTTCCCAACTTCTTCCATAAGGTTCTCTAGAAGTGTCCTACGAACTTAGTGTCTCGATCCGAAACTATGCTCCTTGGTAAGCCGTGAAGTCGAATGACTTCTTTGAAAAACAGGTTCACAATGTGAGTTGTGTCACTAGTTTTCTGACATGGAATAAAGTGTGCCATCTTGGAAAATCTATCCACCACCACAAAGATTGAGTCAAATCCTCTTTGTGTTCTTGGCAACCCTAATATGAAATCCATGCTAACTGCATCCCACGGCCTCTCAGGTATTGGCAATGGTTGATAAAAACCTTCATTATGCCTCTTTCCCCTTTGAATGCTGACAAATTCTGCATCTATCTACAAATATTTTGACGTTAGCTCGCATTCCTGGCCAAAAATATGACTCATTCAGCTTTGCGAACATTTTGTCATGACCAAAATGTCCAGCCAATCCTCCACTATGTTTCTCTTTAAGCAAATTCTCCCTCGTGGAGCATTTTGGAATACAGAGTTGATTACCTTTAAATAGTAATCCTTCCTGGATCATGTATTCTGCCATTGACTTTTGTCTCCAATAATTGGATTCTCAGCTACTTCATACGCCTCTTTAAAATCTGGATCATCTCTGTACATGTCTCTGAGATGATCAAAACCCAATGTTTTAACTTTGAACTCCTGCAATAGAAAACATTTCCTACTCAAAGCATCAGGAACCTTGTTAGCAGTTCTAGAAATATGCTTAATTACAAAAGTAAAGTTCTGCATGTATTCGACCCATTTTACATGTCTTTGATTTAACTTTTCCTGTCGAGTCACAAACTGCAGTGCATGATTGTCACTGTATAGGACAAACTCCTTCGGAATCAAATAGTGTCTCCACTTTTTAAATGCCTGAATGATAGCATAGAACTCCTTGTCATATGTGGAGTACTTCACCTTCGCTTCATTCAGCTTCTCGCTGAAGTATGCTATCGACCTGTCTTCTTCACTCAAAACTGCCCCTATTGCAAATCCACTTGCATCGCATTTCACCTGAAATGTCTTTTGGAAATCAGGCAACACCAGAATTGGTTGTTCCGTGATTTTCCTCTTCAACTGATTAAAACTCTTCTCAGCCTCCTCTGTCCAGTGAAAATATTTGTGTCTTTTCTTCACTGTGTCCATCATCGATGCACTAATTCCACTGAAATTCCTGATGAACTTCCAGTAGAAACTAGCCAATCCATGAAAACTTCTCACCTCAAATATGCTCTTTGGTGATGGCCAATTTTTTATCACTTCCACCTTATCTAGATCCATCCTTAATTTATCTGCAGAAATGACAAAGCCCAAATAGATGAGTTATGTCTTCATGAATGAGGATTTCTTTATGTTTATCAGCAGCTTCTCTTGTTGTAATCTCTTCATCACTGTGGCTAAGTGTTTTAGATGCTCTGCCTCTGTTTTACTGAAGATCAGTATATCATTCAGATACACAATGACAAATTCTCCAATGAACTCCTTCAAGACTTCGTTCATCAACCTCATAAAGGTACTTGGCATGCTTGTTAAACCAAATGGCATAACAATCCATTCATACAACCCTTCGTTAGTCTTGAAGGTTGTTTTCGATTCATCACCTTCCCTCATATGAATCTGGTGATATCCACTTTTCAAATCAATCTTCGAAAAATATTTTTCTCCACTTAAGCAATCCATCAGATCATCCATCCTTGGCAATGGAAATATATACCTGATGGTTATCTTGTTAATTTCTCTTGAATCAGTACACATCCTCCAGCCTCTATCTTTCTTTGGACTGAGTACTGTTGGAACAACACATGGACTCAAGCTTTCTCTAACCAACCCTTTATCCAACAAACCTTGAACTTGTCTTTTGACCTCTTCATTCTCCTGCGGTGTTAATCTGTACGCTACTTTGTTTGGTAAACTAGCTCCAGGTATGAGATCGATATGGTGACTCACACTTTTGATTGGTGGCAACGAACGAGGTAGTTTGTCCACTACTATGTCAGTGAACTCTTCCAACAGTTCCTCAACTTCTTCTGGTAAATCATCTATCCTTGTGTTGGTTAAAACAATCATTGGCTTCCTGACCACAATGAATTGTGGTTCCTCCTTCTTCTTGACCTCGTTAAGGAGTTATTTCCCACTCATGAGAAGTACAGTGTTACTTACTTCAGGTTTCACTTCCTTATCTTTGATTGGAAGCAACATATGAGTTCTCCCATTCTTTTCTAGGGTGTATGTGTTCATCCTCCCATCATGAATCACATTTTTGTCATATTGCCATGGTCTACCCAACAATAAATGACAAACATCCATAGGAATAACATTGCAGAGTATCTTATCATTATATCCTCCTATCTTAAATTCAACTAAACATTTTTTAGTGACATTTACCTTATGTCCCTTTTCTAGCCATGAAACTCTATATGGACTTGGATGTTCAATCGTCTCCAGCTCCATATTTTCTACCATCTTTGTTGAAACGAGATTATCTGTGCTACCACTATCCACAATGACCTTGCATACCTTATCCTTGGTTTTGCAAGCAGTCTGAAAAAGTCTGTTTCTTTGTACTGGACTCTCCACCTCCTTCTCTGGTGTCAAAAGAACTTTACGCATCATCAGTGATCTTCCGCCTTCAGCATCTTCTGCCTCAACATTCCACCTCTGTGCTTCGGAGATGTGAGTCTCTCCACTCTCTTTCTTCTTATCTGGACATTCATAAGATTTGTGTCCATTCTTTCCACACGTTAAGCACTTTATTACTCCACCTCTTCCTCTTCCTCTACCTCTAGTACAAGCAAAAGTATTATTATCAGCATAATCTCCTCTTTGTTCGGTATGCTGCCCTCTCTGTTCAGCATATTTCCCTCGCTGTGAGGTTCCACCTCTTTCAATTCGAGCCTGAGGTTTCATCCAGTCCTCCTTGGGTTTCTGATTTTTATCTTGGACAATTGATTTTCCCCTGGCTTCACTTCTGCCTCGACCTCTTTGACCCTGCTTTCGGCTCAGCTTCTCTTCAACCTTTAGAGCCATCTGATAAGCATCTTCCACCATTCGGATGGTTACCATGCTCATCTCATCCTGAATTTCATATCTCAGACCATTCATGTACCTGGAAACCTTTTCATCATCGCTTTCCTGATGACCTGCCCTGATGTTCAACCTCTAGAATTCTTCGGTATATTCCTTCACTGTCATCAACTTCTGTCTCAAATTTTTCATCCTTCGAAACAAAGTAATCTGGTAATCTCTTGGAATGAATTTGGCCTTCATCTTCGCAATCATCCTATCCCAACTCTTGAGTTTTTGCTTGCCTTTGCAGTGTCTGTCAGCTTGTAGTTCATCCCACCACAATGTTGCATGTCCTTTCAACCTTGTGACGGCATGTCTGACCTTCTTGTCTTCCTCGACATCTTCGTAGTCGAAATAAGTGTCCAGAGCTCTAATCCAGTCTAGAAGCTCTTCAGCATCCAGGTTTCCCTCATAAACTGGGATGTCCATTTTTGCCCTGGCACCCATCCTTGCGATAGCTCTAATCAAGCGTTCATTTGCAGCATCTTCCGCTAAAACTTCTTCTTCTTCATGTTCAACTTCATTCTCACTTTTGGAATCACTAAGATCCCCAATACCAATTGTGTGTCTCTGTGTTGTCTCCATGTCCTCAAGTCTGGCGCGTAAATCATGCATTTCTCTTTCCATGGCTAGGTCAGGCACCTGTCTACCTCTTCTTATTGGTATTTCCATTTCCTCTGGTGGATCAGGTGTTTGCATGTCCCTTCTTCTTGGTGGCATGGTGAATTTTCCTTTTCCTTGCTACAGAAAGCAAAGAACCCTTCCTAGGCTCTGATACCAAACCTGACGCAGCCGCACCCTCTGCCTCGGCAAAGGCCTCTGCGCTGACCTCTTGGTCTTAGGATCGTTCTAATTCCACCTTCGAGCTGAAGTGGCTCTTTGATTCCTCCTTGGAATCTCTAATAAAATCAACCCACGGGGATTTTCTGCTCCTTACAGCCTTTTGGCCCGATCACTTTTCCGTTCACAACAGAAGATAAAATTTCGGGCTTCGGGGTTTCGCAATCCCCGATTTCGCGAACCTTTGTCTTCCCGATTTTTCGATCTCCGATATCCCAAGATTCTTTGACTTCCGTTACCCCCTGGACTAGACTTTTGGTCTATACGACCTCCCCTTATATGACCGCAATCCTATCTCCTTTCGGGATTTCGGGTTTTCGAAAGCCGAAATGTATTGGACCTCTTGTCCTCAGGATCCCCGATCCTCTGAATCTCGATATGACGTCAACTAGGAACCCCTTTCCACCTTAAACACGATCAACGGTTGTGATCATCTACTAGACCAATGGTCCCTGATCTCCCTCAGAACTTCGGGGTTTCAAATGTCGAAATGCATTTGTCCTCGGGGCTTTCGATCTCTCGAATTCTGATTTTTTGATATGATGACAACTGGCCCCACACCAGAGCTTTCGACCTTTTCGGGGTTTCGGACTTCGCAATTTTGAAATGTGGATGTTCCCTGTCTTCTAAATCTGCGAAATGCCAAATCCCAAAATGCTGACGGCTTCTGATCTCCACCACATGTCCCAACCGATGGATGGTCCTCGATCATTCGCGATTTCGCGAAGTGAAATGTCGATGTTCTCCTGTCCTCCTGAACCCCGAAAATCCGACATGTGAAATGTCGATGGGCTCTTGATCTCCGCCACGTGTCTCCTCAATATGGACGGTCCAGATCAAAATCCGGGTTTTCACTATAAAGTGACATGATCTCCTGTCCTCTAGACTTTTGATATTCCGAACTCTGATATCCCGATGCCTTTCGGGACCTTCACTCTACCTGCGAGATTTTAACCCTCGTGCAACTCCAGTCAGATCCTACGGTTGACGGGTAACTAGGTGAGGATCCAACGGCTCACGACCTCCTGAGATTTAAACTCTATAAACAGTCGTAACCTCCTTGCTTCTCTATCATATCGGACGGCTGGCAGGATTTCACAATTCTTCTACGAAGAATTTTGACCGTTCGTCTCTTCCCTTCGACGACTTAGCAGGTCTGAATCTTCCTGAGGTCTTCCACGACTTCTAGTCTCTCAAGAACCTCCTGCCCGCACTCCTTGCAGCAAACCTTCAATTTCTTCAGTGTTTAACTCCTTCAACTCCGTGCACTCCTTGCAGCAGTTGTTCTTCAATAACTTCTCAGGTTTCAAACCCTGGATTCAAGCTTGGTCTGTGCACACCTTGCACGACTCCTGTGTCAAATCTTCCCTTCAAAGGAAATGAGAACAAAAACTATCATGTCTGAGAATTCCAGAGACAAATCTCTGAATCCTTTGTCAACGCACACCTTGCGAACTATTCAACTGAACTCCTTGCAGGAATTCTTACTCAGACAAAGAAACAATTGAAACTCATTTCCATTTACCCTTTCCTCTCAGATTTCAAACATTTAACAAAAAATCACTCATATATAGTATAAAAGCAATTGCATGACAGGAAGAGTAAAACCATGAACATACCATTCAGCATACAGATACAAGAAACAAATACAACGCCATGAACCTGAATTAAAGACTTCTATTAACTCATGTCTCTGTACATGGGTGTTTTCTCAAACACAGTTTCTTTTTCTAAACTCTGTGTGCTCTCCTCCTGGTAATGTTCTTCTCTATCTCTTTTTTTTTTGCTCTTCTCTGTTCTCTTCTTCTTATACAATAATACAATGAGGGTGTCTATATCATGTTTCCCTCTCTCATTCTAAGATGTCTAATCTATGCATTAAAGCTACCTACTAGCATAAATTCCCTCTTAGTCCTTCATACGAGAGCAGGTCGCTCAAGGTCTGACTACAATCTATTAGTACGCCTTTCGTTAACTATCACATTTAAGTTTGGCGCATCCAATCTTCAAAATATTTTAAAGAGTTTATCATGTGCTCAAAATGTGCTCCTCTTGCCCCACGCTCGCTTGACATTGACGATGCTCTTGCATCACACATGTTGGTTGTTGAACTGTCAGTAGCATGCCTGTTGAGAAAAAAAAAATTAAGGAGAGGCAGTCATCCTTTTTCTTGTCAAGAGTTATACCTCTCAGGGTTCTTGGTCTCTGTAATAGCAATCAACAACTTAGGTCTGATCACAACAATAACTTTCTTTTTCATTAAAAAGTTTTCCTAAAAAAAAAAATTATTTCATAGGGTTTTTAGACAAATGTGAGAATCTGCTTTCATCAGTTTCTGTGTTATTGTTAGTAACTCTTTGTGATCTACACTTAGGCCAGAAGTTTTCTTGGTGTTTACTTGTCGTCATTTTTCCTTTTTGCTTTGCAAGCATTAAATAAATAAAAAACTCTTTTATTTCTTGGTTTGGTTAAGTAGTTGTTGGTTTGCATTAATAACCAGGAAAAGTTATGCTTTCATAAGTTCTTGGTTGTTTACTTAGGACGATAATTAGCTCGTAGTCAAGCGAAATCTTTTTTTGAGTTTGTTGTTCAAAGATCTTAGAAAAAAAAATAGTTTGAAAAGTTGATTAAGAATTGTGTCAAGAAGAAGTTATTTTGTTTCCAGCTTTCTGTTTATCTTTCTTTTGTCTCTCAAAACATCATTAGTTTCACTTTCATCACCTTTGACTTAAGACAAGCCATAAAAAATTAACAATTAATTAAAATCAACTAGACTTTATGTTTGTAGGGTCCATCAATTAGTCTAGGCTAGAGCCTTGATTTAGGTTGGAGAGGAAACTCTTCAAGGCTACAAAACATACATAAGAGTCTGTGCTAGGGAGTGTTAAAATTCCAGTATCGTGAAAGTTATCCGGGACCCCCTCTAACACAAGGGCTAAACATAAGGTCCCGTGCGGAAAGGTAGCAGAGATAACCCCTCCAAAGCCGGACCAAGCATAGTGGGGAACGCATATAGAGGGCTTGTTTTGGGATTTCGTCGATTGCATTTGCCACGGAGCTTCGTGGGTCTCGAATCCATTCAAGGTACTCAATTTTATTTCGGACCACCTACTTTTGATACCCTTGACAGGTTTCAGGCTTGATACCCTGCTCATTTCGGTCCACCCGACTATCGACTGTACCCGCCTGGTGACTGTTCACGCACTGGCAACCTAGTTGCCATTATTTTAGGGACTTACACAAGTGACTGCGGGGGTAGACCGCGGTACCTAGGACAGACATCAGGCCACACTTTGTAGAGTATACCGGGAGGGTGCTTCCGTGTTCGAGTTTCACTTGCACTGGTAAGTTTCTCTAGTGTTGGTTGTTGTAATTGTTCTTCCAAATAGTTTAGTCATTGCTTGTTTTATCTCGTAGGGAATTTTTCTAGTGTGTGTTGTTTTTGAACAAATAGAAAGCCCTAGTGTGTCTTTGATCTTCTCACACAGTGGAGGATCACGAGCTCTGTCGGTCATGAAGGCTTCTTGGCCTGCCACCGATTACACTGGAGCCACCCCCGCCACCGCTAAGGCGAAAGCTAGACCAACAAGGGTCTTTTGAAGCGACCGGGTCACAGGAAACTGTGCCTGATCAACATCCGGAGGAACCAACTATTTCAGACTTTGGAGTGGAAGCTCTCGGTCCACCTAAAACTCCAACCACTGATATTTCAGTGTCCATCATCATACATATTTATCCTTACGGACGCCAGACAGTGTCACATGCAGCAATGGAAACAAATGTTGCCACTTCTTCTGGGAATTCTTCTATTCCCACTATGGTTGTCACCACAGGGGGTGTTCCACCTCCTAACCCACCGTCGTTGGTCTGAGCCACCATGGTCTCGACTGCCTCTACCTCGAGCAATGGTCTGATCCTGTCTTTGGCGGGGGGCACTGCTCCTTTCACACAGAGTGTGACAGGCCCTCCGTTCTCATACGAGATACCTAACTCAGGTAAAAGCCTTGTACTATCCTACTCCACTTTACAGACTTTAGGTCTGGGGGCAGGGAGCTCTAACGCTCATCTGCAAGGAACCATGGGGGGAACTTCAGCTCCCTTTAACGCTTTCCCTTACGGTGGAGGTCATATACCTCCATCCCATTCACTCGGCGGTACCCACCAGCAATCTGTCGGGCCAAACACACACCATAGTTCATTTGGAGTAGGGAGTCAAGGACCACCTTCTCATAATATGTTGGTAGGTTCAACACCATTTTCTTTGTTCAGTGCATTTGGTAACAATGATTTCTCGTCAATTGCTTTCCCGACTGGGGGAAACCCCGGTTACGGACAACCTAATCCTATGCAAGGTACTATTCCTTCACAGGGGTCAAACAAAGGAACTTATTTTGCATCAGGACCTTGGAATTCTTGGCAGGGATCAATTCCCTCATCAGGAATGTCAATCTGGGGCACTTCTTCTCACAACCAATGGAACCTCAGGCAAGGTGCAGTACCTATGCCCATGGGATCGGCATGGGGCAACCCTTTCCAAAGTCATCCGAATGTAATGCACGCCCAACCATCTACGTCTTATTTCAGAATTAAGTCGATGATGTCTCCTCAAACGCAAAATCCGTACGTTGGTCATGGCCATGGTTTTTACCAGAACCCCGGCCAGCAACCCAACTTTTCCTAGCAACCTGGTGCCAGTCAAAATCCAGGCCCCCTTTTCCATGGTTATCACCAACAACCCAAACTACCTTTCCTAGCAACCTTGCATTTTCCAAACTTAACAAGGTTGTTGAACGACCCTATCTGTCACGATCCGTGTTGGCCTCCTATGCCGAAAAAGTTGCCTTTGGACATACCAAAGTTTGAAGCCAAGCCTAATGAAGATCCAGGAGATCATGTGACTACTTTTCACCTTTGGTTCTCATCTAATTCGTTGAAAGATGACTCTGTACAGTTGCGATTGTTTCAACGTACTCTCATTGGGAGTGCTGCAAAATGGTACATTGAGCTCGACCGCTCAAGATACTCTTCCTTCGGCGAATTGGAAATGGCTTTCCTAAACCATTTCCAATTACCTATGAGATACGATGTTGGCACCGAATTGCTGGCCAATTTCAAACAGACAAAAGCAGACCATATCTCTAATAACATCCGAGAGTGGAGACGCCAGAAGAGTTTGATTAAGGTTCCAGTCCCACTAGGATTCCTGCTAGAGTGGCTCCTTAAGTCTTTGGTCCCACAGTTATCCAAAGACGTTGCAACATCGAGAGTGTTTTCTGAAGAAGATGCAATCATGAGAACTCAACAGCTTGAGCTAATCTATTCTCAGTCTGGTCTATTGTACGAGATCTTGCTAGATGCACCATGATCAATACTTGATGAAACCAGACAGAGAGCTAGACCACATGCCGATGGTATTGTTGGTTCAGCACAAACAAATCTCGTCGAACAACTAACGAAACAATTGCAGCAATTGTCTATCCAGCATACAACAGCCAGCCAGACTACTATTCTGGTTTCTCCCCCTACCTAAACATCGGATGTACACAATGTGCAATCGAGAAATCTAAAGGCCACCCAATAGCCTGATGGAAATAAAAAACAATGTAAGAGGGGTAAGGGGGATAAGAAACCCAC
Source organism: Picea engelmannii (assembly GCA_009831015.1). NCBI lineage: Eukaryota > Viridiplantae > Streptophyta > Pinopsida > Pinales > Pinaceae > Picea > Picea engelmannii. The sequence goes on from ML850090.1 coordinate 23,393, forward strand.
TAATAATGTTGGTGGGGGCAACACCGAAAAAATGAAGTCGAGGTATCTGTGTAATCTATGTGCGGAAGACCACCCAACTCACCAATTCCCTTAGCTTGCAGAGGCCCAAAATTTATTATCACAGCAATAGCCTACTGTGTTAACAAACCCTTTTCAACATGCCCAAAATCTAACTCAAGACTTTACAAGTGCGGAAGGGGGCAGTCAAGGACCCCCTCCGTCTTCAAACAATCTTGCATCCGCGAATGTGTATATGATGAAAGGTGATGCCTATATATCGACTAGAGCACATAATTACAGCAAGCCAAGCACCTCTGAGAAAGTTAAAGAAGATGAAACCCCATCTCTTCCTCTCCAGATTGAGAACACATTGGGTGAAACCATGACACGCATCCCAAAAGGTGCGATTAAGAAATCTTCTCACAACCCAAATGCAAGGGCCACCCAGAACTACTCTGTGGTGGAGTATTTGTCTCAAACCCCTTGTGTGATGTCTTCTTTGGAAGTCCTCCAAAGTTGCCCTTCCCAGAGAAAGGCTATGTTAGCCGCTTTAGGATTCACCGAGACTTGTAATCCGAGTACGATCATGCTTGATATGACTAACTTAAAACCTCGTCTTCCTTACCATGTAGCGTTCCAGATAGTCGTGGATGACACCACAAAAACTTTTACTCGAAACTTTTTCTGCACGGTGATTGATGAGGGCGCCTCGACATGCATAATGTATTTGGCGTGTTGGAAGGCCATTGGCCAACCTGTTTTGTCTCTGTCACCTACTCTTCTTACCGCTTTCGATGGTCGTTCATTCCGACCACATGGCATTATCCCCTCTTTTTTTGTCTAGTTAGGAGGGAAAACCATGTGTGTTGAGGTTGAAGTGGTCGACACATCTCTCGACTACAATCTCTTGTTAGGAAGGAGTTGGACCTATTCTATGCAAGCAATAGTCGCTACAGTTTTTCGGGTCTTGTTGTTTCCACATGAGGGCTGGATTGTGACCATTGATCAGTTGTCTTTCTCACATCCTGACCCTTCATTGGGGGCATCCGCGGTCCCAAAGATTGATAACCCTCAACCCAGCATCGTCAACATAGGGGTTGGTTTGTGCCCACCTTTGATGGGCACTTTCGATTACCCACCTCCTCAAGGCGATGTTGAGTTCATATATGACCACCATAAGGTTGAGGTTTTCCAAGTTTTGTCATTTCGCACGACTTACTTCAATGATTCGTGGATTCTTCCTCCCCCATTGGCCACGATGGAAGGGACAATGCACCATGGTATGTCCATGCCCTTGTCCGCGGAAGAAGTAGTGTACTCTTTAGTCTAGCAAGCTTTTTCCGACCCCGATCCAACTCCTGCACAAGAGTTAGATCTGATTCTAGAGCCTATTTGGGCTCAAGTTTCCCTCACTGATACAGATTCTTTAGACTTAGTCTTTCCCTCGGATGAAGCAATCATGGAAGAAATGACTAGTCTGGACAAACCCTGGGATGATCTCCATCACAGATCTTACTTCCTCCCAGAGTTAAGTAGAATTGAGGCAGGGGAATTCACCTTGACTATGAATGGAGATAGGTCTTGTCCTATTAATCCTTTGGCTACACATGTTGTTTATGTCGAGGGTAATATGGCAACCATCGCCGAAACTATACCTATAAACATCTCCAAAACCCCTGGAGTTGTGGAGAATGTTTTCATCGGAGATGACTACTCCCCCGAAGAGATTCAAATCTACACAGATTTATTTAAGGAATTTCGTGACATTTTTGCTTGGTATTACGAGGAAATTCCAGGCATCGATCCAAAAATTGTTGAACATGAAATAACAACTTATCCTGACGCTAAGCCAGTTTAGCAGAAGATTCATCCGGTTAATCCTAAGAAAGTAACAGCTATTAAGGTTTAAGTGGAGAAACTGCTCAAGGAAGGTTTTATCTACCCCATCCATTTGACCCAATGGATGTCAACCCCTGTGTTGGTTAACAAAAAACAGGGTATGTTTCGCGTATGTACAGACTTCTATGATTTGAACAAGGCCTATCCAAAAGATAATTTCCCCACACCATTTATTAACCAGATAGTAGATGAATGTGTAAGTTGCAAGGCCTTTTCTTTCATGGATGGTTTTTCAGGATATAATCAGATACAAATCAAACCCAAAGACCAACACAAAACAACATTCATTTGTCCATGGGGTACATTCGTGTATCGTAAGATGTCGTTTGGTCTAAAAAATGTCGGCGCTACCTTTCAGTGGGCCATGTCTTTTTCTTTCCATTATCTCAAACATGTCGTCAAGGCCTACTTAGATGATTTAGCATCACGCTCTCGTAAGAGATCTGATCATCCCACACACCTCCGACTTATCTTTGAGCGATGTCTCTACTTCCAGATTCGCTTGAATCCCAACAAATGCAATTTATGTGTGACGTCGGCTCGTCTCTTAGGTTTCATAGTTTCAATGACAGGGATCATGTTCGATCCTCTCAAGGTTGAGGCAATAGTTCAGTTGCCTCCCCCATGTACAATCCTTCAGGTTCAGAGTCTACAGGGAAAAGCGAACTTTTTGCGGCGTTTTATGGAAAACTATGTCGAGATTACAAAGGGATTTATGCACTTACTGAAGAAATACGTTCCTTTTCATTGGGACGATGCCTCTCAAAGCTCCTTCGAAGCGTCGAAACATGCCCTCACGACTACCCCTCTGCTTCGGCCACCCAATTATAACAAAGATTTCTTATTATACTTGGCTATAGCAGAGTCAACCATCGGCATGGTCTTAGTTCAAGAAGATGATTTGCTCTTAGAATATGTGATTTATTACCTGAGCCAAGGCCTATTTGGACCGGAAATTTATTAGTCTCATATCAAAAAATGTGCGTTGGTAGCATTCCATGTTGTCCAACGGTTCCGTCATTATGTTTTGTTTCGCAAGACCACCGTCATTGTCATTGTGAATCTGTTTCAATATGTGTTGACACAGCAGGTAATCGACGAAAAGATCAGTAGATGGATAGTTGTCCTCCAGAAATTTGACTTAGATTTTGTTTCGGTGAAATCCAAAAAGTCACTGGTCTTTGCGGAACTCATCTCAAAAATTTCGGTCGAGTTAGGTGATGTTATGCCCGAAGAATCGCCTATTCAAGGAGACATGTTTTTTATAGCATCTTCAGACCCCTGGTATGGAGATATACTTGTCTATCTCCAGAATTTGAAGTGTCCCACCTCTGCTTCTCGTGATGAGTGTCACCGTATATGTCATCAGGCCAAGAACTATCTCATCCTCGAAGACAGTCTCTATCGTCGAGGTGTAGATTGCATCCTTCGTCGGTGCCTCACTCATGAAGAAGCAGAAATCATGCTTAATGATTGCCATATTGGAGCATGTGGTGGTCATTTGTCTGGGTTAGAAATAGCCCAAAAGATTTTACGAGCCAATTACTTCTGGCCAACACTAATCAAAAATTGTATCGCATCAGTCAAGAAGTGTCACTCGTGTCAGATCTTCTCTTGGAAGATGAGGGCACATCCCACTCCCATGTTTCCTATCATCACAATTGGTCCCTTCACCAAGTGAAGGATTGATTACACTACATGCAACCCTCCTTCAGCAAGGGGGCATTGTTATATCATTGTAGCCGTCGACTACTTCACAAAGTGGATTGAAGCTATGCCAACGTTTAAATATGATGGAGAGACTGTAGCTCTCTTTTTGTTTAACTAGATTATAGAAAGGTTTGGCGTCCCAAGAGAGATTGTCACTGACCATGGAAGTCACTTTCAGAACCAAATGATGACCGAATTAACATCAAAACTTGGGTTGCGGCAAGATCACTCATCACCCTACTACCCTCAAGCGAATGGTCAGGTGGAAGCTGTCAATAAATCTCTTAAGACCATCCTATAGCAAACGATCAATTAGGCCAAGTCAAATTGGCATTTGATGTTATACTCAGCGTTATGGGCCTACCAAACATCTGTTAACACTGCAACCAGTTTCTCGCCTTTTCAACTCATTTGTGGGCTGGAAGCAGTCTTTCCCATAGAATGTCAGATCCCATCTTTAAAGTTTTCCATACAGTTATTGCCAGACACTTCACCGCTTGAAGAACATTTATTATATCTCGAGCAGCTCAATGAGCAGCATCGTGATGTGGCCTTAGTTAATGAAGCTCACAAACAAAAATTCAAGTGCCAATATGATCGATTCGTTCATCCTTGGATTTTTTCGGAAGGCAACCTTGTCCTGGTCTATGACCAAGATAAGGACCCCCTGGGGGCAGGCAAGTTCAAACCCATGTGGTTCATACCTTTCATCGTAAAAGAGGTTCTAAAAAAGGGCGCTCGTCGTCTAGTAGATTTTGAGGGAAATGCTTTGGCAGAGCCTAGAAATGGGCTCTACCTCAAGAAGTATTACTCCTAGGTAGGTCACCTTGGATAACTTTTTGTAACATATGTATAGTCTTTGTACTATTACTTTTTGGTTTCTTTTGGTTTTATGGACGTGTCATTTTTTGATGTTATCTTTTATCACTGTGGCAGATGTCAATTGAATCAGAGGTGTTCGTTGGATATGCAGACGGCACTAGCCGGCACATTCGGAGGCTTGCCTCCGCAACTTGGGTAATTTTTACACCTCAGGGCCAGTTATTATCTTCAGGAGGTATATGTTTAGGTGACACCACAAACAATGTCTTCTAATACAGCGTTGTTATTGAGTTGCTTCGTGACGCTTTGTCATTTGGTATCTCTCACCTCTGGGTCTATTTAGACGCTCAGTTGGTTGTGTCTCAGTTAAATAGAGTCTACCGTGTTCATGATCCTACTTTACACCGACGGTTCCTTAGGGCACGTCCCTTAGAACAAATCTTAGATTAGATTACATATTTTCATGTTCCCAAGAGATTAAATCAAGTCACAGATACTCTAGCTAATCAAATTTTAGATTGGCATCTCGCACACATATAAGAAAGACACACACGTGCACATGTAAATACATTTTTAAAGCAAATATAATCCATATATAATCAAAAACATCAGAGTACATAGGTGGGCGCAAGTGCCTCAAAAATACGACCAGTAACGAGTCATAAGGATTATGCCCTCAAAAAATATAAAAGTAGTGCCCTCGGCACGTGAAAAGTCAAGCCTAACTAAGGATGGGGCCTGTGTGCCCTGTTGTAATGATAAACGGTGTTTTCCAAACGCCGAAAAAGTCAGACCCACGTCCATGGCACCCCCACTACATGAGGCTGCATAAATGGTCGCAGATCCTCAATCTCTGCCATGGGGACTGTGTGAGTGAGGGAGGTAAAATGTCACTCTACTCGTCTCAAAACTCTCTCAGCCTCACCGGCTGAAAGCTCTCCTGCTATTGTTGGCCCCCCTGTGGCGACGGGTGCAGCCTCTGGCCGAGGACGTCGCACGTTCCTCGCATAATCCGTTGGTCGCAATGGCCCCACATCTGCACATAATAGACACATATCTATCAAATTCTCTAGTATAAAAAAACAACAAAAAAGAAAGCTTACCCATCTCTCCTCGCTACTCTCCAGGAGGTACCGACATCTCGGGATCTATAGAGAAGTCGATCCCGACATAAGGGTAGTCCTCTATGACCGGGATCTGTCGTGACAACCAAGAAAAAAAGTTGTCATCAAAGGCCTCGATGGTCTTTCCCCCCCCCTGTTGCAGCATCAGCACCGCCCATCTACATAACGTGGGAAGAGAGGCTCGGTGCCCTCGTACCACCTCTCGAGGGCTAAAATTGGACACTCTTTCAAAGAAGAAAGAGCAAACAATCGTTCCAAACCCGAAGTTCCTATGATTCCGCAACCGGAAATCTGTTAGCTGCCTCTTCATACAATCCAGTAATGTGGTGCTCCAGTCAAAAAATTGTGCATTTAATCACTGAATTGCACAATTCATTTATGCACGGGAAGCCTGATGCAAAGCCGCAGACCCAGTAATCCGCCTGATGAGTGACACTATCACTTGCAGTGATAAGTCTAAAATCTTGTTTATCGGTACTTGCAAGCTCGTTTTGTTTGTACCTGCATCACAATGGAGTCCAATCAACTCCGATATGTTGTGAGGCCTAGAGGGAAAAGTATGAAAATTGACTCGTTCCCCTCTCTTAGAGAGGCCAGTCAAAAAGTATATATCCCCTGTCATTGGAACCAGTGAATGACCCTCTAGCATAAAGGCCTCTGCGTCGGGATGCCAATAATCAACCAAGGAATTCAATAGCCTAGGTTGTGCTCGCATGAAAGGACATAGAAAAAATTTCAACAACCCACATTTCATTAATGTAGCAACAACATTAGGGTCCTCCCCAACCAACACACTAATATCCTCATGCTCTCTTTCCCTCCAGTGAACATACATACTGCAAAAAACCCAGTTCAGGAGGGATTAACTCTTGTTTTTTTAATTTTTTTTACATTAAATGAAGGGTCCACGTGGGCTGTAATGTTGACAGTAGTGTGTACACGCGTGCAGTTTTTCCTCTGCCCGCGTGGACTTAGGGTTGACCTTTTAAAAGGATGACGCCCCTCCAAAAACTAAATTTAAATACATAAAGAAAGAATTAGAATGCAAGAGGTGGTAGTAAGTACTTACTTGGTCCAAGCGGATGGTCGTTTCGTCCACTGAAGCTCCCGAAATCAACTCTTTTCACAAAGGGGTAGTTTTGGCTTTTAGTCAATTTCTCAATTAGCAATGGTGATAATGAGTTGTCAGCTTCTATTTATAGACTTTTTGGCCTCTTTTTGTCATTTTTTAGACCCTTTTGTCATTTTTTCTAAACTAAAAATCATTTAGCATGGTTCAGGAGTTTTTTTTGGATTTTCATGAGAAGTGTTGCTTTGGGCATTTGGAAACTTTTTGGAGATTTGGGTCATTTTGAAGGTCCTTTGGTAAAAAGTCAATTTTCGAACTCATTGCATTTAAGTTAGGATTCCACCTCTACTTCCTGCATCTTGTTGTCTTTTCCGCCTTTCCATAGGATCGATTCCACCGAATTGTGACATGGAACCATCATTGTTGCTTTAGGAGTGTCGTAATTTAGTGGTAGAGACTACCTTAACATGGATGCCCTAGGTAGATCCTGGTTGCATTTTGGTGTCCATGTTGTCACTAAACGACTATAGGCCTGGGAGTCCTTACTAGCTTTGACTGATTACGAGTTTGATCCTCATTGGCATAATTTTGTATCACTCTTGACCTCACCCTCGGGACTCCCAATACTTAATGGGTCTTCTTTTAAGCCCTTTTCAGACCCTCTAAACATGAAAAGATTGTCGAGCGATCCTGTGGCCTTTCACGCTCGCTAAACTGGAATTTTAAGTCACGTCTTTCCGGTGGTAGTTTACCCATTTTTCGGTCCAAATGGTCAACTGTATGAACAAAGGTATACTTTAGGGGCCTCGGTTCTCTAGAAGAGTATCCTCGGGTATAATTTTACCCCTTTTTTGGGCCGGAGGGACTAAATTTACGAAAAAGGAACCCCCACGGAGTCCATAGTTAAAGTTATTTTCAGACTCCCTAAAATTGAAAATATCATCAAGTGACCTTATTCTTTCACACTCATTAAAATGGTCCAAAAGAACATTCCTGGCGGTGTCCATAGTTAAGCTTTTTTCAGACTCCTTAAAAATGAAAAAATTGTCGAGTGACCTTGTCTTTATCACACTCGTTAAAATGGTTTTGAATAGATGTCTGGTCGGTGCTAGTTTACCCCTTTTTCGAGCCGACTAGACTATATTCAAAAAAGGCACCCCAGTGGAATCTCCTTCTACGTTTTTTCAGACTCTCTAAACATGAAAAACGCCCGAGCTTACCTTCTCTGGGCTCGTTAAAATTGCATCGAAGGACGTTACCATTGTGTGTTTTGTTAACCGCGTTTTCATACTTGCGTCTTTGGTCTAAATGTCGGCTCCATATTTGTCTCAACTGAACCATCTGAAGAATGCCTTATACGCAAGCCCTATAGCACTTTGCCTCTACGTCTTGACACCTTTGGCCCCTAGAGGATTTTTCCCGAGTATCCTTTTCCTGCATATGTCCCTTTGCCCTGAGCATCCTTGTGTTCCGTACACTTGGAACTAGTATGTTTGTGACACTCGATCCTCCTTTGTAACATATCATTCTTTTATTATTTTTCAAGCCTTCCCAAATTATTGAAAAAGACAGAAAAAAAAAATATAGCCCAAAAAGAGGAAGGGAAAAGTATTTTCTTTTTATTGGCAGCACAATGAGTCTCCCTTGGACAAAGCACATCCTTATGTTTGTTTGTCAAGCCCTGGGATTTAATATGACCTTAGGAAGTTGTTCTTGCTACATAGAGTCGTTTCCTCCTCCATTTGGTTATTCTTCCAAACATATGGAGACTTTGTGGTACCTCCTGCATCGTGAACTTATGTAAAATTATCATGTTTCCTGAGTCTCATCATTTATCGTGCTATGGTCCAAGGGAAGTTTTTACCAATCCTGAGTCAACCCATCTTCAGTTTGTCTCTTGCCCTCATGCCCAGCCATCCTGAAGGTCCAATCAAGTCTTTGTTCAAAATCCACGAAGCACTCAACTTGATCATCAAGATCCTCTAGTCCATGACCGATGAGTCGTCGAAGACCTCTGAGTAGTGAAGTCGTACACTCATATTACACTCCTACCCGAGTTTTGAAGATTTTGAAGTTGATGCTCGAGCTCTGAAGACCTCATCTCTAGCCATCAGGCCTTATCATCTTCTAGAAGATGGATACTATAAATGTATATATTTTTTATTTTCATATGTAGATCCGATGTGTATTGCTCGCGGCTACATTTTATATAGTTATATGAGATGGATCTATAGTGTATTTGATTGGTAGCC
>ML850092.1:19200-44345 GCA_009831015.1 Picea engelmannii
ATGCATTTTCATGGACTCCAGAGGCAACTCAATATTTTGAACAACTTAAAGAGGCGATGTGAAAAGTTCATGCCTTGACCACACCAGACTTCACAAAAACCTTTATTGTGGAATGTGATGCCTCAAGAAATGACATTGGTGCTATTCTAATGCAAGAAGGAAGGTCCCTTGCTTTTGATAGTCGGACACTCAAGGGAACAGACTTACACAAACCCATTTATGAGAAGGAAATGATGAAAATACTACATGCATTGAATAAATGGCACCCTTACCTAATAGGTAGGCACTTCAAGGTCAAAACAGATCATGATAGTCTTAAATACTTCTTGGAACAAAGACTATCTTTAGAAGAACAACAAAACTGGGTGACCAAGATATTGGGTTATGATTTTGAAATTATCTATAAAAAAGGGAAACAAAATGTTGTGGCAGATGCACTCTCAAGAAAGGATGAAGATGTTGAGGCCTTTCTCTGTGCTATATTGATCATCCAACCCTATTGGATAATAGAAGTGAGGGATGAATGGAAGAATGAAGAAAACATGTGGACTCTTATTCAAAGGTTGCAACAGGATTCCAATGCATCAGATACATTTACATGGAAAAATGTTTCACTCTGATACAAATATCGCTTGTATTTATGTAAGAAATCCCAACTCAAACAGAAGGTACTATTGGAATTGCACATTTGTCTGGTAGGAGGGAACTCAAGATTTTTGAAAACCTACCATAGGGTCAAGAAGGAATTTTTTTGGGATGGCCTTAAAACTGATGTTCAAAGGTTTGTGGCAGAATGTTTGGTTTTCCAACAAAACAAGGTGGAAACAATTAAGACCCTAGGTCTTTTACAACCATTATCCATCCCAAGTCAGCACTGAGAGGAGGTTTCCATGGATTTCATCATAGGGTTACCGAAGTCTGAAGGAAAGAGTGTCATCATGGTCATTGTTGATAGACTGACCAACTACACACACTTTTGTGCACTCTCTCATCCCTTCAAACCTAGTAAAGTTTCCACCGCATTTATGGAGACAATTCAAAAGCTATATGGAAGACCAAAGATTAATGTAAGTGATAGATATCCCATCTTCATTGGACATTTTTGGACATAATTATTTTCTTATTTGGGTACTCAATTGACTCATAGCTAATCCTATCATCCTTAATCTGATGGAAAAACTGAGATAGTGAACAAATGTTTGGAAGGATACCTTCGTTGCTTTGTCTCTGATAAACAAACACAATGGTTTAAATGGTTACCCTTGGCAGAATGGTGGTATAACACTTGCTTTCATATTGCAACAAAAATGACACCATTTATGGAACTCTATGGATACCACCCTCCTTCCATCACTTCTTCTCTAAAAGAAAAATCCAAGGTTCAAGTAGTGGAAGATCACATCGAGCATCAACAACAAGTTCTCCAAATCTTAAAGGACAACCTGACCATGGCACAAAATCGCATGAAACAATAGGCCGATCAAAATCGTAGTGAAAGAAGTTTTGAAGTAGGGGATTTGGTGTTTTTAAGACTACAACCATACAAACATATGTCCCTCAAGCAAGCCAAGAAGGATAATAAATGATCACCAAAGTACTATGGCCCTTATAAGGTGTTGCAAAAGATTGGTACTATGGCATACAAATTGGAGTTGCCTGCATCTTCATGAGTACACCCATTTTTCCATGTTTCATGCTTAAAGAAGGTTATAGGTGACAAGATCCAAGTTCAAAATATATATCCAGAACTTGACGAGGAAGGAAAAATCATATTGGATCCTGAAGCTATCACTAACACAAGAATTCACCAGTTGAGGAATAGATCCATTTTAAAGTATCTCATTAAGTGGAGGAAACTAGCTGCTGAAGATTCCACTTGGGAAGATGAGTATTTTATACGGAAGCATCCATAATTACTCAAGCATTGCGGACAACACATGTTTGAAGGGGAGGGGCATGTTAAGCCCTAAATAATGGCACATTACCCCTTAATTGGGGCACATTACATTAGTAATGTTATTTTATTTATGTTGGCTTGGGTCCATTAGTTGTAATTGTACCTCCTAGTCTCTTATACATACCAAGGTGACCTTTTTGTTTGAAATTATCTGGTATTTGGAAATTTATGTGGTGTATAAGGAGGTTGCCCCCTCGAAGAGGCTTATTATCTAAAATTCTCTCTTTTTCAAGGCATTGAGTACTTATTCTGAGGTTTTTCTATGCTATCTTGATATTTGGTTCTTAACAAGTAAATCCATATCATGAATACAAGTGGCAAGAGATTAATTGAAGATACATTACCTAAGGTTTGTGTTTATGATATAAGGCATGGCTAGAATTTTTAAACATGACTTATTATTGTAAGTTATAAGATTTGATATTATGATGCCCATGCGATTCAAAGGTAGTGCTGGGATATTGGGTAGGAAATACAAAATATGATGACATATTATGTGTGAAAATGGAGTTGATGACTAATTCAATAGAAATAGTTAGACAATGCCTTATTCAATCCGACATTAAATTTAAGACTTGATATCTTAGGACCCTTGAAACTTTTGTAACAAGATTTGATTGGAAATCCCTATCGTAATCATTTATTTTTCTATTGACTTAGTCATCAACTCCATTTTCACACAGAATATGTCATCATATTTTGTATTTCCTACCCAATATCCCAATGCAATGTTGTCTAGCTATTCTACGAAATGACTTTTTTGGCCGGAATCCGATGACATAAATATGCAAAAAATCACTATTTTTTGTTATTTAAAATCCATTTCTAAATGCATAAATGGATTCATCATGATAGAAAACCTTTGGGGCACTCAGATTATACAAAAATAATCACTTAAATCTTCAGATCTAATAATTTCTTGTTGGATTTCAGAAAAATGTTCCCGAAAAAAATTGCCGAAGAAGAGTCATTTCGTAGAACGTTTAGACGACGACATCGAATAATCCTGATAAAAAGTGGAGGCGTTGGTGATCCTCTTGCCTAGATCTACCTGTGATCCAAGTATTATTTCATGTGTTCCATGTCCATGAGAGCTCGAAGAAGCATTTTGATAATAATTGTTCATGGATATGAAAAGTATCAGTTTTAACACACAAAGATAAATACATCGACTATTGATGCAAAGAATGGAAGTCTTCACTCCTTGCACATTTTAAATCCATAAGACTTGAGAAGAAAACAAAGAAAATGCAGATAAATTTTGTAAATAAACCTTTATTAGAATGAAAGAGATGTGCTCGTTTTTCCATAGACAATATAACAATATTGTCACCCAACCATAGGCACAAAGGCCACCCCCGAGAACCTTAACCTTGACAGACAGAATAATTCTGGTAGTAGACCAATAGCCAACCAAGGCTAGCCCACCTTTCTCCAAGGGTAGTGTATCAAGAAAGAATAACCAGAAACCAAGAATAAAGTCCAAACCATAACCAAGAGACCAAGTCCAACCAAAATCCAAAATCCCAGTTGCAACAGTTGCAGCTCCACTCCCTCTCCAAACTTGCGCAACACTAGTCTTATGTAGTTGTGAGTGAGTGAGTGTCAAATTAGCTCTAGCGCCCTCTATTTATACTGCTCTATCTCACTTGACTGGGCCAAATTCTCTTTCCAGAGGCTAATAACTCAATATTAAATATTCTCTTGAGCCGACTTGTCTTCTAGGGTTATTATCCAACGTTTTAGGGTTTCTCTTGTTTTCCAAAATATTCTAGTCTCGTCAAAGGTTACACGTAGAGGTTAATACCTCCCGTAGCTACCATAATATCAACACTCCCTCCTAGCTATGGAGGTATTAAAAGAAATGGTCTTGATAAAAAAGAGACCATTCAACCGGTAGCATCATCATAGCCACATAGGCTATCTCATGATCACGTAGATCAACTCATGAGTAACATCATCACTATCAACATCATCTGATAGCATCAATTGCATCATCTCTCGAAGCCATATTCCATCTGATTAATCGAGCATGATGTTGAATAAGTCACCCACTCCACAGAGTGATACAAGGACCATTCTTCTAATCCGAACATACGTCCTAGAAGAATGATTGTCTCGACAGATGATGAAAGATACGCCATGGGATATCGAGACCATTTCTACATGAATGTTAGTTTAAGAATATTTTCTAATCGGGTCATATGTACCATAGAGATCCATCTATACCTATATGCCTTAGAAAATATCGATCCGGAACCATTTTCCTAATCATGCCACAATCTGTGCGTTAGGAAAATACCAGTCCATGACATGTCAACAAACTATCAACCTGGACCATTATGCACAGATAGAATGCCTATCCATCAACAATATGTTATGTCTAGACCATTCTCTGCCTAGAGAATGTTTGTCCACCAACACACTGACTATCCATCTAGCTGGAAATCAACTCCAACACTAGTGGTAGTCTCCATGGAACTTAGATAGTAGCATACTTCTGCTATAATTCCATCCAATAGAGCACAACTATGTTTATCCATAGTAGTATAAAACTACTATCTAGTGGTACAAAACCACTCCTAGTAGCACACTGCTACTGACCAGTGACACACAATCACTACCAGTGGATCACATCCATCACAATAACATACAAATACTGTCCAAAGACATACAGTCTCGAAAAGAATCATATCATCTGATATCAACCTGCATAAACAATACCATGATACAAACTGAGTCATCTAGTCCATTCTTCCACTCACATCTGTGAGATCTGGAAGAGAATCTACCCTCAAAAAGTAAAACATTAGTGATGGTATATCTGGAATATTCTTCCCAAGCATAGAAGAATAACTGCCCATGATTTCTAAGCCTGGACCATTCACCTAACTGGGCCATTCCTCTGACACTAATCATAGTGAAACCTAGAGAGAATGAATCTGTACAAGCATCACAAGCTACAATATGCTTTGCTTCTACAGTGATGCATGCAACAAAATTCTGTTTCCTGCTAGCCCATGACATCGTGGCAAAGCTCAAACTAAAACATATCCAAGTAGCACTTCTTCTGTCATCTGCACTCCCTTCCCAATCCATGTAGCTGTATATCATAACTCAAACGTCCCACAAGGAAAATATCTGACTAATTATTCTCCAAATACATTAACAAGCCAATCAATTGTCGATACAGAGATGGGTCTACTGGTTCAGAGTCTCTCAAATTTTTCATATCCATCATCATGGGAGTTTACCATGGATATGCAATCCATCATCCCAGACTTCTGAAGAACCATTTCAATATACTTCCTCTGTCATAGGAAGTTTTCACCATGCTTCTACTGTACATGAGAGGCTCTGCACCAAGTTTTCTTGAATCCATACAAGGTCTTCTTCCATCTGCATACTCAGGTCTCTTTCTGGTATACCTCAAAACCTTGAGGTTTCTCTACATACGCTTATTCTTCAATTACTCTATTAAGAAGAACAATATTTACATTCATTTGATGTAAACTCCAACCCATGGATATTGCAGGAGATATAATGGCTCAGGTAGAGGTATGTCTGGTTAGATGTTGTAGTCTTGAAGTTCCACCTCCAACCTCTACAACCTACTCCCTACACACTAGAGACAAGAAATTCCCTTCTTCCTCTTTTCTTAGCATTAGAATCCTATTTCTAGTTTGGATATAACATGATCTATGATAAAACAAACTAGATATGAACATTTATGCATGAAATACAAACATTCAGAGGGGAAAACCAATGATCTATTAATTCAAATGATAGAATTACATCAATACAATTACCTCTTGATGTAGATGCACTCCTCTTTTCCTCTTGCTCCTTGCTCCTCCTCAACTCTTCAACCAAGCTAGGAAAACTAACTTCAACTAATGTATATGGAAAAGCACCTCTAAATTTTGGCAGCTTTGTTTTGTAAATGATTCTTCCTTCTCATGCTCAATATTAACCTTCCTTTTATAGATTCTTTGAAGATGATTGTGAGATATTCTAAATCTTCTAGAGACCAATGGATACTCGAATGATGTGAGTTCCAAGGATCATGCCATGAAGAACTAACTCATCCCCTGCTTGCCTCTTTGAAACTCTATGAATCTATAATATTACTGGTTGTCCCATAGATGACCAATGACACCCCTAAAAAGTTGTATGAATCTTGAGCTAGAGATGTGACTTGGCTTTCATCTTCTGTTGTGTTCCTCTCTAACCCTGTAGGGTGGAAATTAAGGATATAACAATTTGGTGTAGGAAAACTCCCTCTATCATTGCTATGGGGTTTTCTTATTATTTCTCACATTCTCATAGTGGATAGAGCTAGTGAATATGGACCTCTCACTGAGGAATCCATAGGACGAATTCATAGCAGTTAGTTATGAAGGATTTTCTTACAACACATACAAGGCCATGAACGTCACGATTAACACTACAATTGAGGGTTATTACCAAGCAATGCAGAATTTTATTGCATAGACCACTAGGATACCTCATGCCATCATAATTACTCATGATTGGTTGTAGTATCTTTAGGTCATCCAAAACGTTTTTCATATGAGGTTGGGGCTAATGGAGACAATGCCAATCTATAATTAGAATTAGAAGTGATAAAGAGAGTAGAGTAGTCCATTCATTGGTGGGACCAAGAAATACACGAATAGAGGAATAAATATGGAAAATAATTAGCATGTAGAAAGAAACAAAGGAGTCGAGGAAGAAACAAGGAAAAATGGCCATATGGTGTGTAAAAAAAGAAGAGAGAGGTTCCATCGGGGGGGGGGGGGGGGTCACATAGAGAGTCCTCACAAAAGACTTAGGGAAGTGTATTTAGATGAGTTGGAGCCTCATAGGAAGACAAAATCTGAAATGACTTCTCCTCATCGACTCCCTATTACTCCTACCTCACATATGCCTACCCCAGATCCTAAGAATGACAGACACTCTACATCTTTAAAAGGATCTAAGCCTTCCTCTGAGATAACTGATCCTACTCCAGCCATTGAGAAGCTACAAAAAGAGAATTTTTAGCTGTTGCAACAGTTGGAAGATAGGAAGAATATGGACACACATCTTCACCACGATAATGCAGTCCTCCAAGCAAAGGTGAATTCCCTTCAAAGGTTGGTTTATGAGATGACCAAAGCCAACCGCAACCTCAAGGCACAATTAAAGAAACACAAGAGGCACAAGACCAAATCTTCATGACAAGAAGGAGAAGCTTCTAAACACGATCCTCCTCAACAAGCTTAGTCACGAGGGAAAATTTATTTTTGTTTGCAGTGGGACCTACAAAATCTTAGGTGTGGGGGTAATGTTGGGCCCGTGATACGATTTATTTAATGAAGTTAATTAGATCCTTTTTGGCCGAATATGCATATTTGTTTTCCTGTTTTGAAGAGTTTTTGAAGAGCTTTTGTGTCAAATCGCTATGAGTCATACCAGGTATGCGTGATTCATGTTTTCTGATGATTTTGAGTATAATTCAACATGTTTTTATGATTCCAGGAAACTAATTCGCGTTTTGTGTGTCACAGGGAAAAATCGCAGCTTGTTTTGGCATTCGACACTCTGTCCGATACTCCATCTGACACTCATTCCAGTACTCCATCCGGCACTCCGTCCTACACAAAAAACATGGCGATTTGGCGGTTAGCATGTTGGTGGCCAATGATGGGTGAATCAGAGACATGGGTTTTTCTTGTGCTCATGGCCTACAACTACTGAGCTTCTGACAACTCGATTTGGGTTTTTATGCTGAGCGATTATTAGCTCGCCTTATTTCTAGAAGCCACCGACAGTTAGGGCATATTAAATGTGATTTGTTGTTTTTAGAGAAGGTCGACCCTTCCAGTGGTCGACCTCTCAGCTTGTAAACTTATAAATACCACTTCAGTGGTCAGACATATAGATTTGGAGAGAAAAAGACAATTCAGCTTTGGTTTGCTATTTTCATATACATTTTGCTAAAACTGTGTAAAGACTGTTTTTTTTATTTTAATGTTGAATTCGTGTTATTGAGCTCGTGGTTCATCTTTGAAGATTAGCCATGAATTGTTGGGGGGCCCACCAGTAGTCTGGGTGAATATCCAATTAGTTTTCTTGTGAATTGAGTAGTGTAGTTGTCATTTTATTCATTTCCTGTACATGAGTTTTCATTATGCTTCTTTACTATATAACTTGTTGTTTATAATTTAATTAGTTTAGTTCAGTTTTGCAGGTTATTATGGAGGCTATTGTTAATATGCAATGATCTGTTGGTCGATAGGAGATAATCTTGCAATCTTAGATACTAACCCTGTGTGTAATTAGATGATATATTAGATTTTCTTTATGCTGAAACAGAGTTTAAAACAGAGTTAGAACAAAGTTTCTAGTTCATGGTTTCTTTGGCAATTTTTGGTGGATGGATAGTTGTTAGTTTGCTTATCTAATTGCTGTTCAGTTTTGCTCATTTAATTGTTAGTTAGTTTGCTTATTTTCATATGCTGAAATAGTATTTAATTTTTGTTTTATGAGTATTTCCTCTTTTGCAATTTGAATTGTTAGAATAGAATTAGTTCAATTTATTTTCATGCAATTTCCTTTTCTATATTTAGGTTGCAATTTCAATTCAAAGTTGATTATTGAATTTAGTTTTCAGTTATGAATCTTAGTATGAATTTGCTTAATTAGTATAGAATGCAATTGAATTTACTAGAATAGTGTTTTTTTACTGTTGATGATTAATGCATGATTGAATAATCACATGGAAATGCAGGATAATTGATGTTGCTTCTATAATGGCTAAGTTCTCATTGGATTGTCTAATTCACACTTTTCACATTATTTAGAGGGATCTAGCTCGAGCGCCTTGCAGGAAGGGGATGGGCTCAGTACAGTTCTACATGAGGGGCGTGAGGGCAGGCTCATGCGAGGATGAGTGGAGTGACATGAAATGGAGGGAGAAGTACTTGTGAGTGGGGAAAGCGATGGATCTATGTGACGGAGAGGTGTTGCCACAGATCGAGACGCAGGGAGTGTCTGGATGCCACCTGTCTCGAGGTCTCCAACTAACCGCCCGCCACAGACTGTTAAGGAAAAGGGGTGAAGGACATGGTCCCATTGAAAGAGAGTTGACCCTTGCTCAAGGAGGTGGCAACTTTAGCTGCTTGGTCCGCTTCTCCATTTATTCGCCGGAGCACATGGAAGAAGTCAATATTTCAGAAGGATTTAGAGAGCCGCTGGATTTTCTTGAGGAGTTTCCGAAGTTTCATTTGGTTTGGTAACGAGTTGGTGACCAAGGATTAGATGAGGCTCTGAGAATATCCTATCACCATGATTTCATTGATGCCTAACTTCCGGGCTTGGGCGAGTTCTTGCCAGAGACTCAGAGCTTCTACCATGTTATTGGTTTCTTCCCCTAATCCCCAAGAATAGACCAATTCTCATATTTCATTGGGGTCATAGAGGACCCCTCCCCCTCCTACCGCCCCTAGATTTTCTTTCGAAGCTCCATCAAAGAAAAGGATGTCATTGTGCTGAGTTCTTCTCGATTCTTTGAACTCCTCTTTCTCCTTGCACAATTCCCAGGATTCGTAGAAATGATTCGGGGAAGGGGAGGGGGTTTTAGATCTAGAGAGAGACTATGAATCCAGGATTCTTCAAAAGGGGAGAGAGGATGATTATTGGTATTTGAAGAAAGGAAGGAGAGGTAGTCTCCCAGGAGATATTTGGATTTGACAGAAGCATGGGTAGGGGTGGAGGACTGATTTCTGAAAATTTGGGCGTTTCTTTCGAGCCATATTTTCCAAAGAATAAATTTAGGGAGGGTAAGCCAACCACACTTAAGCTGATCTTTGGAGTTGAGTGGAAAGGGACATAAGGGGGTCTAGTTACTTAGCAGAGAAGGGATATCTGGAGGGATTTGGATAGTCAGGGCCCACCTTGATAGGGCTGAGCTTCAAACTTCTTTTGTGAAAGGACAGTTAAGGAGCAAATGGTCGACTGATTCTTCGTGGGAGTTGCAGAGAGGGAATCTCGAGGGACCTTCCCAACCTTTCCTCCTAATATTATCATCCCTTAGGATACTATTATGTGCTAAGGTCTAAATGAAGAAGTCCACTTTAGGAAGACTTTTGACTTGCCAGACTTCTTTCCAAAGTACCGGATTTCCTGGAGCCTGCGGTGCTGCAAAGAGGATTTTGTAGCTTGATGCTACTGAGTAGTCCCCTAACTGACATCCCCAGCCTCGTTGGTCCATGATTCATTTGGATATTAGGGATTTCCCTTGAAGCAAAGAGATCAAAAATTCTTTTTCGTAATGCAGCTGGGGGAGGCAATCAAGGAAGATCCAACTCGCCCAGTCTTTGGTTCCGTCACTTTTCCAATGGGAAATATCCCAAAGGGTACTAATATTTTGAGCTTTTAGGGAGGCTTTAAAGAGAGCCATGCCTGGTATAGTATCGATTAGGAGGTCCCCCATTATGGAGTCTTTCCATATTCATATTTGCTTCCCATTGCCTGGAATCCAAGTAAGAGAAGGGGCGAAAATTTGTGTTCTTTTGAGTAGACAGAGAAGATCAGAGATCCATGAGTGGTTTTAGGAGGTGCGTCTAGACATCAGAGCCTCGATCTAGTAAAGTATTTCTTCCAAATAGCTATTTTTCACTAGGAGAGACTCCCTGACACTACATTCCAAAGTAGTTTCGCTCCTAGGGACAAAATTTGGATGTGCAGATCATGGACCTGAAGACCACCTTTAGGGATAGGTCGATAAATTTTCCCCCAGATGCCCAATGGGAGTTTGTTGTCGTTGTTTTTTCCACCTTTCCATAGAAAGTGACACAACAAGGCTTCAATTTTAGTGATAATGCCTCTTGGAGCCAACATAATTGAAAATTGATATATAGGGATGCTTGATAGGACATATTTTATAAGGACTAGCTTACATGCTGGATTTAACCAACTTGAACCCCAAGAGATTATTCTAGATTTGACTTTGTCGACTAGAGATGCCCGGTAAGAGGATTGGAAGAGGCTTTAAAAATGGGGACTCCTAAGTACTTGAAGGAATCCCATTGATTTTTTCCCATTATTCACAGAATTCGGGTGATGTCAGTCATCTCCCTCGGGGTACAATTCCAACCATAGATTTGACTCTTCATGTAATTGATTTTGTTGCCCGAGATGGCTTGGTATTTGTCTAGCTCAAATTTGAATTTTCTGGCCGAGTGGTTGCTTGCGCTTCCAAGGAGGATGGTGTCATCGACGAACTGAGTATGATTGATATATCTGACCCCTCTAGCTATGCACAATCCCATTAGTTCTTGAATATGTTGACTTTGGTCTAGTTGGAAGCTCAACACCGATGCCTTAATGGCATAGAGGAGCAGGGAGAGGGGACAACCTCGCTGTAGACCTCGGGAGGCTTGGAAGAATCTAGCTACTCGACCATTGACTAGAGGTGCTATCCAAGGAGTTCTAATACAAGGTTGATTCTGTTTGACAAAGGAGTGGTCAAACCCAAGCCGCTGCATTACCTGAAATAAAAAACTATGTCTTACCCTGTCAAAGGAATTTACAAGATCCAGTTTGATTATCATACATTTTTCTTTCAGAGTTTGGCTTGAATGAATGGACTCTTGGACAAGAATTATGTTGTCACTGATGTTTTTTCCCTTGATGAAGCCACCTTGATTTTCTGGAATGATTGTAGGCAGGATTTTTTTGAGTCGGTTGACCATGATTTTAATGATAATTTTGTTGCCAATGTTGTAGAGGGAGATTGGTCTAAATTGATCGAAGGAAGTGGCTCCTTTTTCCTTTGGGATGAGGGATAGGAAAGCGGAGTTGGTGCTTCCCCCAATCTTGTTGTAGGATTGTGATTTTTGAATCATTATATGGAGGTCGTTCTTAATAATTTTCCAGTAGACTTTGATGAACTAGGCCGTAAATCCATTTGGACCTGGGGCTTTGTCAGACTCCATATTAGGTATAGATTTCTTGATTTATTTTTTAGAGATCGACGTTGTGAGAGATGAGTTGTATTCCCTAGAGATCATTTTGGGAATCAAGTTTAGGACATCACAGGTGGAAGCTTCTGGGGTAGGGGGCTCTTCTGTATAGATATCTCTAAAGTGTATATGGGAAGCTTGCTTAATGTCTTCAAAGTTGGAGAGGTTTTGTTCTTGGGTGCACATTTCTTTGATAGAGTTGAACTACTTTCGACCTTCCACCTATTTGTGGAAGAAGCTTGTGTTTTTATCCCTTGCTTGGAGCCAAAGACTTCTAGATTTCCACCGCCAATAATCCTCCTCCTGACGAGAAGCCCAATGGAGATTCCTGTGCAATTGGTGTTATTTTTCCAATGAGAAGGGGTTTACGGGGAGGATATTTTCTTGGATTTGATGTTGTTCCAGGGCATGCTGCACTTCCAGTCGCTGATGGAGGGGGGTTTTGAGAGATTTGGCCTAGGATTTAAGAGCCACTTTCAATTTCCTTAGATTTTCTTCCCAGATGAAAAAGGGAGGGCCCATGATTTCTTCCTTCAAGAATGAGGAGACAAGATCTAGAAACCCTTCATGCTGAATCTAGGAGGGGCTAAAACATAAAGTGATGGGGCCCAGGTTGCGGTCTTGTGAGATTGCTAAGAGAATAGGTTTGTGGTCCGAGGCATTAAAAGGAAGAATAGAGGAATCAAGATTAATCTCAAGAAGCAGGAGGGAGTGCTGAGCTAGAAATCTATCGAGCTGAGCTGCGATATGTCTCGGGCCTATTCTTCTGTTGGACCAAGTGAACAGTCCTTTGGGAGGCTTAATATCTTCCATGTTCCAATCCAAGATTAGATCATCAAAAATTTCCTAGAGGGGGTCTCTGACGGGAGTCCCCCCTTTCTTTGCCTAGGCATTTAGGGTGAGATTCAGGTTTCCCACTAGAATTATATTCTCCAGTCGGTGTAGCTGCAGGTAATATTGAATAGACTTCCAACAATCTCTTTTTTCTGCAAGACAAACTGGGACATAAATGTTGAAGAGACTTACCTGAAGGCCTGTGTCTTTATGGCGAAGCTTTGTGAAAATCCAGTGTGGAAAAGTGAGGGAGTGGATCAGTTCGAACTTGTTGGGATTCCATAGAGTGCTTAGGTTTCTTGAGGCACCTCGGGAGCTTACAACTATTCCTTCGCCTAAGTTCCAGAATGACTTTCTGGTCTGGAAGAAATGTTATTCTTCCAACTTGGTCTTTTGGACTAAGAGGACGTCTGGGGTGGCTATGCGCATTAGATATTTCATTGCTTCAACTTTATATTTGCTCCCAAGACCTCTACAGTTCCAGGAGATGACTTTCATTACTTAGCTTTGCTAGTGGTGGCCGTTCCTTTATGGAACTGCCCTTGTTGCCTTGTTGTTCTTAGTTTGATCATCCCGTCCAGGGTTGATTGTCCTCCCTGTATCTTGTCTTTGTAAGTTTCTGCTTCTCTACGTTCCTTTGCTGATTTTATTCCTCTCTTTGAAGTTTTCTTAGTGGTTTGTATTGGATCTATTTCCCCTTCCTCTTCTTCTGACAGGTCTTCCTTTGATCCCTGGTCTGGTTGGAATACTTCTTGGGAGAGGACCATGTTGGATTTTAGGGTAGGATCTTCTCTTTCATTTTATCGGGAGAGCAGGGTGATGGGTGGAATAGTTTCAAGCATATTTCCCTCAATTTCTGGTTCTTCCAGGGTGGAGAATCTGTTACCAGGTTCGAGTTTTTTTTTTTTTACGGGGCTTCCTTTCTGGGTGAGGGGGGGTTTGGGTTTTTCCCCTCTTGACGTGGGCTAGATTTAGGGTTTTCTTTATGTCTTTTGGGTTGCTGCCATCCATATTCCGTGTCTTTTTCTTGCTGGGGTTGAGGAATTTTTGGGCAGCTCTTCTGGAAATGCCCATACTCGTGGCAATGTCTACATTTAAATGACAATTGTTCATAGTCTAGCTTCTGGAAGTTCTTCCAGTCACCTACAGTCAATTTTATTGGTTCTGGTATACCATATTCTAAGTCAACTTCAACAAAAATACACAAGAGTATTGATCTTTGGGGTTTTCTTTGTCAATGTACTTACCAAGTTCGTTGCCAATGGTCTGCAACGAGGAGGTAGACCAACAGTGGATTGGGAGATTAGGGAGCCTGACCCACACCGAAATCACCTTAGGAACATCCAGAGTAGGGTCAAAGTTGGGGGTCCAATGATATAGATACATCCCTTGGGGTCCCATGAAGTATGAGCCATTTCTGAAGATCAGATCACGATCGTCTCTGGAGATGAATTCGAACAGAAAAAAACCCTGACCAACCACATAGCAGGTGACACTGCTAGTGATCATAGGGCACCAGTTCTTCTGGATCCAGTTATTGGTGGTGTAGGGTGAGGGTTAGAGCTCAACGAACTATCCCACCAGGGCTCGATCTGTCAAAGACACCACAATCTGCATTGGTTGGTCCGGTGGTAGGGTGATTAATGAAATTTCATCCAACCTTTTGACAAATTTGGGGGGTGGATCAGGGGCAGGCTTCTTGCCTTCAACTATGAGCAAGCGTTTGGAGGTAGCTGCATCAGGGAGAGGTGGAGGTCCGCTGCCCCTTTCAGGGCTCATGGGGTTCGAGGCCAAAATCATACCTAGCTAGGGAAAGCCATAAGATTTTCAGCCCAGTCCACCTTATGCGTGTTTTTAGAGATTTTTTAGCTTAATGGTTGTATATTAAGCATAAATAAAATGGATTTTTGAGTAAGAAAACCAAACCCTAAATCTAGTTTACAATATGCAAACCCTATCTTATTCATGAAATAAAGAATAAAATAAATAAACCATCGCAGTAAACATGAACAAGAAATTTAAAGAATGTAAATAATATTTCATTACCAATGTGAAGGAAAAATAATACACCTATTGGATGGGCTTGTTGAAGTTGATGGGATCCAAATCCCCTCCTTGGGATGGTGTTGTATTCTTTTTGCCACTTGAATGAGCAAAAGAGGGACACTTGCAAGTCCAGTTGGGTCAGCTGAACAAGACATAAGTTAGTGTATGAGTCAAATGACTCAATCACATGAAATAACCAAACAACTAAGCTAATAACAACTAAAGAAACAAAACTACAATACATAAGGAAATTAGAACCAAAATTAATCAAATAATTGACCAATATTCATGCCACCAATGGATAGATTGTATTAGTGGGCAAACACCAAGGAAAAAGGGGGACTTATGGATCCCCTCTTCCTCCAAGGGAGGGCTCTTGAGTCCCCTATTTGAGAGCTCTTCTTACAAATGGAAAACTAGAAAGGAAATGGTGAAGAAATCCAAGCTTATTCCCTTAAGAGGTGAGATGAATAGCTTAATGAGATGATGCTAGTATGCTCCAAGAAGGAAAGAGGTTCCTTGTAAGAGAATAGAGGTAGCATAACAAAACAATGAGATTCTTGAATTCGTAGTGCACCCATGGCTTCTTTTTATAGCAAATATTTGAGGCATTATCCAACCGGTCTTTAGTGTGAACAAGGGGCCCTTTAGGGCACCCTTAGGTTTTTGACCAACCCCCCACTTGGATCCAGCTCGGATTTGAGGGTCAAATCGACTTGGGAGCTGAACCAGAAGTGGGTGAGGGGCCAACAAGAAATATAAATGCATTGTTCTTAGGTGTGCATGGATTTTTGCATACACAACCGTGCATCGGGTGCATGCGCACATTTTTTGATGTTTCTGACCTGCGCATGTGCACATGCTTCTTGTAGTTCTTCTGCGCATGTTAATTTTTTAACTAGTTGTATAGTTTGTGCCTTTTGGAAATGCATTTTTGAAGCTGTGGGTGAACTAATAGATGTTTGGAGATGTTGGATTCCTGTAACCATTTGCAGACACAATTTCAATGATAACAGATGCCCCCTGATGTATGAGGTTAAGAGCATACTTATAGCCGAAATACATCAATGTTTCTTCTACTGAGAGTACCATTGTAAGAAAGAGTGTTGATAGGAACTGCAAGAGCGATCCGTTGGAGGGAGAGGGGAAAATGTGGGACCCAAACCTTTCTCTAGGTGTGGAAAAATAAAATCTGTGTACAATAGAGGCGGCCATGCCCCATGCTCGTGTCATGTAACTCAAAAAATGTAAGACAATAACTGAAGTTGTATGCTGATGTAGATAATTGCAGCGCCCTTCGAGGTGGTTTGATAATGGAAGATGACAATTATGATGGTGAACATACTCTGAAAAGAGGCGATGACACCTGTAAGAAGTGTCGGTGGCTCGTAGGTATTGATGGCCCAACAAATTCAGAGGTCTTCAACTAGTATAAAACAAGTGCAAGAGTCGCATAGTAAGACCCACCATAACATGAGATTGTGTTGAAGTCGAATGTTTAGGGGGCCAAATATAGAAGAGGGCAATGATGGTTCACCGTGTGCCATCTGAGACTCCTCATTGTAAAGGTAACGAGAGTCAAGATACTGTCGCCCTTCTGTTAATTGTGCTGATGTTGACAGAAAGAGAGATGCGACTCCAAGAAGAAAAAGGCTTCATGAAATCCACTGCATAAGATCAGGAACTGATGAGGAACATGGACGAAGTCAAGATGTGGTAAGACTCAAGACTGCCCTTGGTTGGGGATGTATGTGAAGTATGAGTGGCAACAACTGTGAAACTGGATATAGTGTTAGGGGGACGACTAGACGTGCATTGAAATTGTGCCAGGGGCATGATAAAGTGGAAAAACTCAGAGATCGAGGGTACATGGATTGTGGGATACTCGGGGTTTATGGACAATGTCAACAAGAGTAGAATGTAAAGGAATGCCCCAACCAAGGGTGACAGGGGTTTCTTTGCCGAAAAAGGAAAGTCGCTAAAGGCGAAAATAAAAAGCTATGTAAATGATGGAGACAAAGGCTTTGTACAATTACCAAATGAATAAAGAATAATTTGGGGTAAGTGTGTAGATATAGAAACAGGTGCCCCAATGTAATATGGCTTGGCTGATGAGGTCTAAAGTTGTGTGGAGAACTAGTGGAGGGTGGGGGCCCCATGGGTGGGTTTCTGTATGAGGTAAATGAATGGAGGGAAATCTGCAGATGGGAAAACTGATTGTGGATGAAATGGAAGGTTAATGATACTACAGAGGTGCAATCAAGCTAGAACCATGATGAGATAACCTGAGAGTCCATTGGGAAACCTAGAAAAATGAGGAGAAAGAGTGTGTGGATGATTCTTGAAAATGCGTAAAACTATCAGGATTCCCATCCCTAGGGGGTGAAAACAACATGAGTGTCAAAGTGCCAAGGGGGACTATAAATGGGACAACTCATGTGGGGAAGAGTGCTACTGGGTGACAGTACTTGAAATGCAACGGAGGTGATAGTACTACAGAGCTTGATGTGAGGATCCTACAGGAAAATGTCGGAGGGTGTGATTGGGATATGCAATTGGTATTCAGAGGGAATGACTACATGCCAATGTCGAGTATTTACCTAAAGGGGCTGCACTGGAGTGTGATGACCAAGTACCTGGACACATGAAAATCGAATACCCAACATGAAAAATATCTAAAGATAAAGAACATATAACAGTTATTCGATAATGTTGAACATGAGCATGCGTACCTAGGCATGATGTGAGAAAAATGCTCCCCTAGGGTTGAGGATGGATGGTGACCTGGGGAATGTGACTGTGTAGGTGGCGGGATACTGATCCCGTGGTTGAAGATGGATCGAAAAACAAATACTCTGAGCTCCTGTAATTGAGCATGGAAGTTTGGAAAACGGGACTATATATAGCTGTAGGGCCCACATTTCCACCTAATTTGTACCTACTGCCATAGTGAGTTGACGAGAGGTTTTTAGACAAGATTTGGAGATTCTGGAAGTTTGAGCCAGCCGATCCAGGATTTGCGAGAGCCAGGTTAGTGGTCTCATCCTCCTGCATAGTAGTTAGGGTTTCTTTTTTGGGCAGGGTCGTACGAATGGATGTATAGGGGGATTTTGTGAGGGTGGGTCCCCCAGTGCGTAGGCGATCAAAGGATACCCATGCTGGGGTGCATGGCTGTAAAGAGGACAACCGTGCATGGGGGCGTGTGAGGGAGTAAAACAGGTGCGCATTGGATGCACGCCTATTCAAATTACAACTACGCATTGTGCACAATTGTGTAACAAACAAGTGTGCATGAATGCATCCCTATGGGTGTGACAGAGGCACATTAACACACCTCTGTTTCTTTGATAGCTACACATTGATGCACAATTGTGAAAAGAATAGGCACGCATATCTTTGTGCCTGTAGGGGTGACAACTGCACACATGAGGCAAAGTTGAGGGGTTTGAAAAAACTTGTCTTTTTTGAAGTTTTTTGTTTTATGAATTGTGATGGATGATCAAGTGTTGTTTGTGTGAATGCAGATGATCAGTTCAGGATGCCAGTCCATTGGAGGGAGAGGGACTTGGCGTGCCTCAGGGAGGTAGTGAGAGATGATGAGCTAGGCATTCGGGGACCTTTGGTAGCCTGTGGGTTGCTAAAGTTCTTCAACTGCCCACTGCTGCGGGCACATGAGTACCTGCTGTAGTTTATGATTTCTATTAGGAGCACTAAGCTACAGTGCTTCATTGTGTGGCGGGAGAAACTGACATTCTTTTCTATGGAGGATGTTTATTTCTTGACTGGGCTCCATTTTTGGGGGATGGCCCTACCTGCTGATCCCTAGTTTCGAGGGGATGCACACTTCACAGACTTAGCGTGGATGTATTGTTTAGGGGAGGACTTTATGTTAGGCTCAGTCATGCGGATTGGGGCGATGGATGCACTTGTTCATTGTTGCATCACAACGATGATTGTGAGGATCTACGAATCCTTAGCTACTTAGTGGATTAGTGGTGGTCAACTGAGGATTATGCAGAGAGCATTGGGTGGAGAGAATTTTGTTTGGGGCTTGATGTTGCACACCAATATGATGGGGCAACTCAACCAGTGTCAGGCTGCTGACTCAGGGGATTTTTCTTTTGGGTCGATCTTGGTGGTGTGGTTCTTGGAGAGGGTGCCCATGTTGCACCCTAGAGTGTTTTTGTTGGTGGTGGATGCACAGGAGCCACGACTAATGTGGTGGGCATCGATTTTGGTACGACATGGAGGTGGTGAGGGTGGCCATTATTTTACGAATGATATGACGCGTGTGTGGCACCGGATTCCACAAATTATACTGTGGTACCCATATGGTGGGATGGACTACCGCTAGAACCCAAATATGGTTTTACCTCCTGGAGAGGTTTGGGACCATAGAGGTATGCTTATGTATTTTATGTTTTGTGATTTTGATAGTATAACATATGTTTTATGTATGGATGGATGCTGATGTTATCGTTTGTTTATTGTGTGTGTAGATGTGGGGCTGCGAGGGAAAGAGGTGGAGTTGGTTAGAGTGTCATCTTGTCAGGGGCCCATGAGACCACCATGTGTGGGAGAGATATGTCAGAGGGATGAGGCTGGTGCGAGGCCAGCCGAGGATGCGAGAGTTGGTAGGAGATGCAGATTCAATGACCCCGATGCAAGGCCGTCGAATGCGCCTCAAGGAGAGGCCGATAGGGTGCTTGAGGATTTCCTCTTCCAGTTGGAGGTGGTGCTACAGAGAGTGCCCGAGGGCATGTGGAATCAAGTCTAGGAGGAGGGAGTCTTGGAGCAGTGCATGGGCCTTCCAACAGAGTTGAAAACCTTGATCCATAGAGCAGCTGTAGTGGGGGCAGCTATGACTGGGCGACTTCCCCCAGGACCTGGAGGACCCCCAACTGGTGGGGCACCTCCTCCAGATAGAGGACCTGGTGGTGGTTCTCTAGAGGAACCATGAGTGCTTGATGTATAATTATTGTATTTATAGAGGCCTGGAAGGCCATTTTGTATAGGGTAGTGTGACACCTATTTTGTACCGATAGGGATGAGGGGGCTAACTTGCTTATAGGCGATGTACATTTTGTACCATTTTTTGTAAGCATTGATGATACAATGATCATTATAAATATATATATGGATATACATGTTTATGATTGTTGTGATGTTCACATGTGATGATGTTTTGTGATGCTTTATATGATGTCTAATCTATATGCTGTGACAGCCTTTTGATGATTTATGTATGTGTAATGGTGTCTTGATGTGATAAATGCCAATCTAACACTAGGTTAGCCATATTATCTGCTATTTGATTGAATTGTCATGGAATATGTGTAAATGTTATTGAATAAAAATGTCGAGATAAGAGTCTAACTTCCAGGTATTTGTGGAAGAGGCAAGGATCGTGAACGTGGTACACATTGTTGAGCTGTAGGATGACAAGCTGGGAATCTAACAAGACGCTAAGGTGTCAAATGTGGCGGTGACTGGTCTCGGCAAGGAGGCCAATAATGACTGTGTATTCTTCTTGGTTGTTGGTTGCTGAGCCCAAACATATGTCGCTGGAGTGGAGTAGTTCATGTGAGGGGGTATAGAGGGCCCAAGCGGTCGAAGTGAGATTCTGTGTCCATCGGCTAGCTCCATAAGCATAACTGATGTGGTAAGCCGATGGAGGAGACATATGTCAATAAAACAAATGATAGATCAAACATAAGGTGTGGAGGAAAAAATAAGACTAAAAACTCTACAAATGTGTACAAGAAAAGAAAAATCCTAGTGTAGAATGACTACTCTTAGGCGTAAAATTTCTTTAAGTACAACCTGTTGACAGGTTCTTTGAGAGGATGGCATTTTGGAGAGGCCAGGATGTATGCACCTTTAGTGAGGCAGTGTTGGACGATGTAGGGTCCATGCCATAATGACTCAAATTTTCCATGGCCGAGGGTATCATGAGTGATATCGTAGGCAAGGGTGAGGCCTCCTTTGTTAAATGAGCGAAGGTTGACATGGCAGTCAAAGGTGGCCTTTGACCATTTTTTAGTTTCCTTATTGTTCTATAAGACCGATGATCTTAATCCAGTGACTCTAAGTTCAACAAGCACTACTCCATTGGAGCAGTGTTGGGTAACAGCTCAATAGCGGTGCGTAATGTGGGAATATCACACTCTATAGGGAGGGTGGCTTCGACCCCATGAACGAGATGAAATGGTGTATAACCAGTGGCATTTTTAATTGCCGTGTGATAATCCCATAGTGATGAAAACATCATATGATGCCAATTAGTCTTATGTTTGTTAACAGTGCGCTGCAACATGATTTTGAGGACCTTGTTTACAACCTCTACCTATCCGTTGGATTGGGGGTAGTATGGGGAGGTGAACTCATGGGAAAAGTCTAGATTTGAGGAAATTTCGATGAAGATCTCATTCTCAAAGTGTTTGACTTGATCAGAGACTAGCTGTAGTGGTACTCCGAAGCGGGAAATGACTCTATTGAAGAAAAAACGCGTTGCAATGTCAGCGGTGTTGTTGAAGGTAGGAATGCATTTGGCCCACTTGGTAAAGTAATTGACTACCACAATGATGTACTTGTGTCCATTTCTATATGGAGTATTGCAAGTCATGAAGTCTATGCCCCATTTGTAGAAGGGGCCGACAATGATGACTGGATGTAGAAGAGCAGGCGACGCTCGTTCTTTGCTTGCATACAACTATCATTTGCCACGTCGCTTCACAACATGGATGAATTTGTGAAACAATGTGGGCTAGAAGTAGCCTGCTCGAATGATTTTCTGGGTGGTGAACATCCCTAAGAGGTGGCCATCGCAGGCGCCGCTGTGAAAATCATTCAATACTTTATCGACTTCATCAATGGTCAAACATCGACAGAGTATGGTGTCGACCTCAATTCGATATAGGATGTCACCAATGAGGAGATATTGAGGGGCCTGATGGTGAATGTGTTGATGATCGTCTCTAGAGAGGTGAGACCCAAAATTATGTGTTCGGAGGTAGACGAGAAGGTCGCCATACCAGGGGTCATCTGAGGGGATGTAGAAGAGGTGTTCATCGAAAAAGTCCATATTGATGGACGAACTAGCAACATTTGAGGGAAATGCCGTGATGAGTTCGGCGAGGACAAGCACTTTCTTGCTTTTGGTAGTTGAAAAATCTAGGTCGTATTCCTGAAGGATGACGATCCATCGAGAAAATTTTCCATTAATTTTCCATCGACTTAGCAATTACTTCATGGGGTTGGAATCTTCCACGACTTTGGTAGTGCGGAGCAAGATATAACGATGCAGTTTCTGGACTGTGAGGGAGAGTTTCTCTTCATGATTGTACTTCAGGGGTGGACCTGGAAGGTTTTTACTGATGTAGTAAATTACATGCTCCCGATCATCATCCCCTATTTGGATGAGAAATCCTGCTACTAAGACGACTGAGGCTGACAAGTAGAGGATGTAGTCGCGATCATAGTCGAGTGGACTAATCAAAGGGGTGTTGGAGAGTGTCGCTTTTCAATCATAAAAAGTGGTTTAGGCATGATCGTCCCATCAAAATGGGATATCATGATGTAATAAACGAAGGAAACTGTGCACATAAGTGGCGTAATATGAGACAAAGCATCACAAAAAGTTGGCTTTGCCTTGTAGGCTCTGCAGTTGGCGTAAATTCCGAGGTGGTGGAATTGCTGTGATAACTTGGAACTTGAGGGGGTCCACTGTGATGCCATGTTGGGAAACGATGAACCCAAGGAGGTGACTGACGGTGACACAAAAGACACACTTGAGGGGATTCAAGCGAATATTGTACTGTTGACATCGTTGAAAGATGACCTGTAACTCATATAGATGTTGAGTGCGTTTCTTGGATCAAGCTGTGAGGTCGTCCAAGTAAGCGAGGATGATGGGAGTGAGATCATGGAAAACGTAAGTCATGGCCCGTTGGAACATCGCACCAACATTCTTGAGTCCAAAAGGAATGACACGATACACAAAAGTATCCCATGGGGTGGTAAATATGGTTTTATATTGATCTGCTTGGTGGATCTGTATTTGATTGTAGCCAGAGAATCCATACATGAAGGACATGGCCTCATGGCCAGCGCAATCATCGATAATTTGGTCAATGAAAGGCGTAGGAAAGTTGTCTTTGGGACAAGCGTGATTGAGATCGTGAAAGTCAGTGCAGACACAAATAGTGCCCTATTTTTTGTTAACGGGGATGGGGTTGGAGACCCATGACGTGTATGCGATGGGGTATATGAACCCAACAATGCGTAGTTTTTCAATTTCGTCTTTGATGGCCACTGCTTTGGAGGGGTGCAATGGTCATTTATTTTGATGTACATGGGTGATATCAGGCCATGTGTCGATACGATGTTCAACAATAGAAGAATCAAGGCCAAGCATCTCCGTGTATGACCAGGAAAAAATGTCCCGGTATTCGTGAAAGAGAGGTTTGTAAGATGTGAGTTCGTCAGGGGAGCATGCAGTGCCAATGGTGATTTCTTCTACGATTCCAGGTTTGATGGAAATATAAATTTTGACAGTGGGGGAAATGTTGGCCATGTTGCCTTCTTCAAAAGCATTGGGGCCGGGATAGGGTTATTAAACCAGTCTATATTCCTGGACTGGATGAAATCCTTCGTTTCGATTGCACATATGGAGCCTTGACTAGGAGGGTCAGAGGATTCCTGTGAGAGAAAGAGTGCTTTGTGATGGAGCACATTCCATGGGAAATCGAGTGTAGTTAGTTCCTCGAGGATATCTTCATCGAAGTGGAACAAATGAGAAGATAAGGGATCCAGGGAAGGAACATTGGTGACTATCACCGCGTGATTATCTTTAGGTGGTGAAGATGTAGAAGGGGTATCGCAATGATGGTGCAATGGCATGCTTGACGTAAACCAGATGTTCATACACTGTGGGTTATGAACTGTGGGTGGGGGTAAGATTTCCTGAGGGAAATGAACCAGAGAGTTGGGAGGATTTGGTGGAAAATCCTCAGATAGTTTATCCAGGAACCATGGAGGGGTAGGAAGTGCCTCAGGTTCGGGGGAAGTTATGTGAACAATATCTGGATAGGGAGTAGGGGGAATCACTTGTATCTCATGAAGTGAGGGGTTTGGAGGATTCTGAATAAGGGCCAATTGATGACACCTGTATTCAATGATCATGGGACACTGGTATGTGAAATGATCAAGTGATTCACAAAGAGAGCCAGGGAACCTCATCCATTCATTGAATGAGGTTGTGACATAATGGATGTCTGTGACTCGGGTACTTGATGAAGTGGGTGGAGAGGAGTCTTGCTGAAAGCTCTAGCGTACTGTCATTAGTGTCTGTCGAAATTGAGGTAGCGTAGGGCAATGATGAGTATAATGGCCATACTTTGAACATATGGAACATGTGAATTTGGTTCGCATCCCTTTGCTTCCTGTAGGAGGGGACGCGGGGGTAGTACTAGGGGTGCTTGGTGAAGAGATGAGCGAGGTGGTTACTCTAGGGTGTTGGATCAAATTGCAGAACTCTGGGAGAGAGGGACATCTATTTGTAGGGTGTTCTTCTCTCTCGCATAGTGCGCAAGGAGGTTGAACTTAGGGAGGAAGTGGAGCGGTGGGCTATTTCTTCTTCTGTCTGCCCCCAGTTGTGGCAGGGGTGTTGGAAAGTAGGGGTGAAGGTGGTGCAGTTGGAGTTAGTATTGGAATATGCATCGGGATTCCCTCTATTTGGGGAGGGAGGGATGGATGGGGAACCATTGCGGGTGGGTGAAGATACCATACTAGAATGGTCAACACCATGTTGGGAAGGGTAAGTGTTGCGAATACCTGGAAAGCTTGTATGCCCGATGGGGGGTAGAAGAAGGGGATTTGAGTGAGGGCTTGGGGGATTGTCTCCCAAACCGGGATTTGTCCTCAGGGAAGGGTGAAATCGGGGGTAAGTGGTGTCATAGAGTTCTCAAGTAATTCATGAGGTAGGATTTCTTCAACTGGTGGGACATCGAGGGGTGGAGAAGCCTCTACGGGAGGAATGGTATATCCCATTTCAGTTCCATCAAAAGATACGACACACACTTGGGCCAAGGGGTGGATGAGTGGTGGTGCTCCATGGTATGTCCCCAACAAGGATGGGTCCTTGAATATTCTGGGGCCCATCTCTACGAGTGGGTAGGGGTTGGAATTAGTGTGGACAAGAGGTAGGATGTTATCGATGTTGGAGGAATGGTTAGGCTCGTAATGTGAAACTTGGTCGATGGTGATGATCTTCCCATTGTGGGGGAACATCATCGTTC
>ML850093.1:0-11957 GCA_009831015.1 Picea engelmannii
TTTATTAAATAAATATAACAATAGAATTATTAACTAATAGTTAGACATTTTTTTGATAAATAAATATTGTGTAAGAGGTTTAGAAACATCTAATCTTTAAATGGATATTTCACCCATCTTCAAGGATAATGTCATGGACATTGAACATTTTTAAACCTCTCTAAAGATGGATGGAGTGTGCACCTTAAACGTTGCATTTGTCTAAACCTCTTACACACATAGTATTTATCCACAAAATATGTGTCTAGCATTATTACTCACTCTGAAAACCTACATACTCACTTTGTTAACTAAAACCTCTTACAGAGTATTTATCTAGAAAATATGTCTAGTATTATTACTAACTAAGTTGTCAATTGGGTCTGCTTCGTCCATTTGTAGGATGGACTGTGATCTTTCCCAAGTTCTATTGTTGTTGTTGTAACCACTTCAAGCCTTATTGTTGACTTAGCATTTTTATTGAAGAATGAGGAGAAGTATTAGAAGGTTTTCTCGAAAAAAAAATATTTATTATCTAAGTTATATAGGACAATTATCATGAAGAAAGTGCACAAACTAATTTTTTTTCCCTCAGTCCATGGAATTTTGGTAAGTTAATATTTTTATTGGTAAAGATTTATGATCAAAGTCTTCTATCTAAAAGGTGAATATATATATATATATATATATATATATATATATATATATATAAACTAAGTTATATAGGAGAATTAGTGTGGGAGAAAGTGAATAAACTTATTTTTTTCTGATGTTCATGAGATTTTGGTCATTTTAAAATAAGTTATATAATATAGGAGAAAGTGCACAAACTCACTTTTTTTTTCCAAATTCATGAAATTTTGGTTATTTTAAAATAAATTAATATCTTTAAATATTTATGGTAAAAATGAGTTGAATTTGTTCACTTACTAACCTATTCCATTACAATATTGATTTATTTTATTAGTAATTTATTTATTAACATTTTTAACAAAAATAATTCTTAATAAACATTGAAATTGACTAATTCTTCTAGATAGTGTTTCTAGATCACAACAACTTCATATATAAGAAAAAAAAAATTACATGAACCACTTATAAAATTTTGATTTGGTGTTTTCATTAGAGAACCATATCATCATGTGATAGTTTTGATTTCCTCCTCCTAAATGGTCTTGCTAAATTGTCATAATTCTATAAATAATATAGATATCTTCTCAAACAGGTTGAATTATGTTTGGTTTAAGGATTTCTATATAATAATAATAATAATAATAATAATAATCTATTTTTAAGGTCACCGCCAAGCCACACCAAATTGGTGTATGAGATCCCCTTGTTTGTGGGACAAGGGACCCTCCTCCACTCAGCAATTTGACTGGTAAAATCTACGGAGGTATACATACCCTACCCCCCTCTGAATTTGAACTTGTGACCTCTTAAGAGGAAAGACATATTCTTAATCATTAAAAAATTTTGAATTCTATCTCTTAAATAAAATTACAAGATTACTATAATTTTATATATTTAAATAAAAATTAATAACAAAACATTATGTTTTGGCTAATAAAGATTTTTTAGTAAAAGATTTTGAATTTTATCTTTTAAATAGAATTACAAGATTATCATAATTTTATATACTTAAATAAAAAAATCAATAAGAAATTCTTGATAAACATTGAAATGGACTAATTCTTCTATATAGTGTTTCTAGATCGCAACTTCATATATAAGAAAAAAAAATTACATGAACCACTTATAAAATTTTGATTTGGTGTTTTAAAATTTTGATTTGGTGTTTTCATTAGAGAACCATATCTTCGTGTGATAGTTTTGATTTCCTCCTCCTAAATGGTCTTGCTAAATTGTGATAATTCTATATAGATAATATAGATACCTTCTCAAACACGTTGAATTATGTTTAATTTAAGGATTTTTATATTAAAAGATTTTGAATTCTATTTCTTAAATAGAATTACAAGATTATTATAATTTTATATATTTAAATAAAAATTAATAACAAAACATTATGTATTGGTTAATAAAGATTTTCTCAAAATATCTTTTAAATAGAATTACAAGATCATCATAATTTTATATACTTAAATAAAAAAAATTCAATAAAATGATAGTTTTGATTTCCTCCTCCTAAATGGTCTTGCTAAATTGTGATAATTTTATATAAATAATATAGATACCTTCTCAAACACGTTGAATTATGTTTGGTTTAAGGATTTCTATATTAAAAGATTTGAAATTCTATTTCTTAAATAGAATTACAAGATTACTATAATTTTATATATTTAAATAAAAATTAATAACAAAACATGACGTTTGGGCTAATAAGGATTTTCTAGTAAAAGATTCTGAATTCTATCTTTTAAATAGAATTACAAGATTATCATAAGTTTATATATTTAAATAAAAAAATTAATAAGAAATATTTTGTAACACATTTTAATTTGAAATGTTGACAAAAAAAATAAAAATTTTGAACTTTCGTTTTACTCTAATAAAAATAAATATATATTTTTTTTAAATATTTTATAAAAACAAAAAATTTATAAAATGTAATGTTATATTTTGAAGTTTCATGTGATAAGTATAAATAAAATTGTAATATTTTACAAAAATTTAAAATAAACATGATTATATTAAAATTACAAAATGAATATTTATAACTAGTGATTAGGGATGGTTTATTTATTTTTTCATAAAAAATATCAACTTATATTAGAATATAGATTTGTGACATTAAAAGTGTTCATTGAGAAATACACTACTAACCATAGTCTTGACTGTTCTAGAGTCCATTCTCCACAAAACCCCACTGAGAAAAAGCAACAAATCTTTAGGGTAAGGCCAAAAAATTAGAGAGTCCATATCTGTGCATCCGAGAAAATCTCCCAAGTACTAGGAATAAGAAAAAGCCAAAAGTAACGCCCCGAGAAGAAGGCATTCAAATGTTGTCTGGCCAAATAGTGAACAAGGGGGCAAGACCAAAAATTACATAAGAAAATCAAACATCCTTAGAGCGAGACAAGACATGCTTCAAAAAAGATAGGAGGTGGATCTCCGAACGGAGTTTCTCCCAACCACTTCTTCATAGACTATAGATCCCAATTCCTGACGGAGAGCCCACTTTGAGAATCCATCTACAATAGAGCTATAATCCATGTATACATGAGATACGGTGAGAACAGTGAGATTCTACTCGAGTTGCCTTATTTTCCTCATCCATAACATTAAATGCACCACCTGGATATGAGCTTTGGAGTTGAACCAATCCACCACAATCTTAGAGTCACCAAAAATTTGAAAACTATTTGTATTTCTGGAATGTGCCATATGCAATAGAACCCACAAGGCCCATAATCTTTCCTCTTGTATTTGTTCCTTTTCCACACATAAGGCTCACTTCTAAAGTGAAGTTTGTAGGAAGTAGGATGACTGCCCCAGCCCCACACCTACCACCATTTCCTTGAGAAGCTCCATCGAAATAACCCACTGGCATATGTGTTATCCTCCTTGGAGGCAAAGAGGTCACTCTTGAGGACCTATCTCCTTTCTTGCTCCCTTCCAGATAGGCAGTTATGGCTTTATTTTTTATCATCAGTGTAGATTTTTTCCGCATTCTCAAAAATCACTGAATTTCTTTGTTTCCAAATCTCCCAACACACAAACAAAGGTAGTTCTTTCCATTCTCTAGCTTTTGTTAACCAATCTTTTAAATTGTCCTGAAGATTAGTTTTCCCCCAAGTGTCAGTCAAATATAGATCAAACCTTTAAACCTTATGAGACTCCAAACTTCTTTTGAAAAAGAACAATCCATTGTAAGGTGACTGACTGTTTCAACTGAGGAAATACACATAAGATAGATATTTGGTCCTATACCTCCCCTCTTCAAAAAATTGTCACTAATCAATATTTTGTTCTCCAACATCAACCAGGTGAATAGTAAAACCTTCAAAGGATCCTTCAAACGCCATAAATCCTTAAACCACCACTTATGGATGTGAGCTTGCATTTTGAAAACAAGAGCTTCATAGGCCCCCTTTGCCGAAACTTTCCCTTCCTTACCATCCCAGGACCAAACTAGAGAATCACGCTCTGAGGATAGTGAGTAGCCACAATATCCCAAGCCCTAAGTGTAATTGTCCCATTCCACCTGCCAAGCTCCCCTCAAGTTTAATTGGGTCGATGACATCCAGTTCCAACCTAAAGGGCTAGTCTCATCCACTGACCCAATATGTGACAATCTGTGCATACCTTTGAGATGAATTTCCCTTCTCAAGCCTTCCGACAATTTGTAAAAATATGTTGCTCCCACCAAAGGGTCCTCCCCTAATCTAATGTCCTGACCATCCCCGGGGATCCAAGCCAACCAACCTTTTATCACACACAGGGCTTCCATCATTGCTCTCCAGTTATTGGAGATTTTCCTTGGACTCTTGTACTCAAGTCTGAACCATTTCGACACCTCACTCTCTTTTAAGTACTTGCATTTTATGAATTCCTTCCAAAGACTAGGAGTAAATAGGCATCTCCATAAGATTTTGGCAGCCAATGTCTTCCCAAATAGGTGGATATTTTTAATGCCCCAACCCCCATAAGACTTAGGATTGGCAATAGTATCCCACTTAGAAAGATGGATACCCCTTCTCGCTTTGCTTCCTGACCACAAGAAATGAAATATGCGTTGCCTAATCTTAACCAACACATGTACTAGAATTTTAGCCAGAGTAAGCCAATATATATGCCCCATAATATTTTCCAGGACCAATTTAACCATAATATATATGCTCCCCAGCGAGAGCCACCTGTTACTCCAGTTACCAATCCTCTTCTCAAATTTAGTCAGAAGCCAATTCCATTCACTTTTAATATAGTTGTGCGGTTTAAGAAAATACCTAAGATACTTAAAACCCGACTCCACCTCCTTAACCTTATATGGTAACAACTGTTGAATCTGATTCAATACGGGATCCTCCATTCCCACATGCTAGAATATAGACTTTTCCATGCTGAAAATCATTTCAGTAGTCGCGTTAAATAGTTCTGAGATTTCCTTGAAAGTCATCCATTCCTTTGTAGTGCCTATGCCAAACAATAACACATCACCAACAAACATTAAATGAGTAATATTAAGATCAGTAGCAATCTTCACACCACTTAATATCCCATCAAGGCATGCTTGTTTGATGAGAAAACTAAGGCCTTCAATTATCAACAGAAACAATAGTGGAGACAAGGGGCATCCATGTCTGAGCGCACGGGGGATTTTAGAGAAATCAGTAGGTCCCCCATAAATAAGAACAATGAAGTTTGTAGAGCTAACACGACCCATTATCTAATTAGTAGAGGCCAAACTCAGACCAATATGGAGTAAGACCAATCTAAGAAAGTCCCAGTTTACTCGATTGTACGCCTTCTTCAAGTCCAATTTAAGAACCAGGGCCTTCATTTTCTTAACTTTTATAGAGTGGATGCACTCTTGTGCTACCCCAATAGCATCTATAATTTGCCTGCCATCCAAAAAACTGAATTGTTCTTTTGAGATCAGACTGGATAGAGCAGGTTTGATCCTATTACTAATAATCTTAGAGATAAGTTTGTATACCAAGTTACATAGTGATATAGGCCTAAAGTCAGAGAAAGTGACATGCTTGTCAGTCTTTGGAATGAGGGTAATGAATGTAGCATTCAACCCACCAGTAACCACACCAGTTATTCTGGACTCTTCAACTGCCCCTCTTAAAGTCTCACCCAGAATGTCGAAGAACTCTAAGAAGAATTCTACAGTCCAGCCATCAGGGCTTGGACTCTTAGACTTTTCGAAGTCTTCTAAAACCTTCTTGATGTCATCTAGGGTAACTAGAGAGCCCATTGATCTTCCTGCCTCATCCAAGAAGAATCTAGGGTATCTTCTGACCACATATAGTTGATTAAGTATGGACATATTTCGTTGCTCTGAATATAGCTCTTTAAAATACCCCATTGTAACTTGCTGAAATTTTTTTTGACCTGTGTGAACTCTTCATTCCCCATCCATGATTTCCCAAATAGCGTTCCCTTTTCTCTTTCCTTCATCAATTTTACATAAATATATCGTATTCCTATCTCCCGCAGCCAACCAAGTAACTCTGCTTTTCTGCCTCCATGATTCTTCCTCAATCTTCAAAATCCCCATTTTTTCCTGCTCCAGGGATCTAATCGCTAAAGCTTCCTCTCTACTCACAATCCCATTGTTATTTTTTGTGTACCACTCATCAATATCCTTTTCCACTTTCGTCAAATTGTCTCTCAACTGAGCCTTCTAAGAGTCTCCCATCTCTTTACTTTAATCTTCAACAACTTAAGACTGATCACCAAATGTGACATATAGGTACATGACTAGTCCTTATGAAGGTTTGTCCAATGATCCCTTACCAAAACCTTAAACAAGGGATCCTCCATCCAGATTTCATTTAGTTTGAATGGATAATATGTCTTCTCACCCACTGAATCAATCTGCAAGATGTTGGGGCTATGGTCCGAAACCCTGGTACTATCCACCCAAGTACGAAAATTACGAATAGAGTTGAATAAATTATCACTAAGTAGGTATCTATCCAGTCTCTTCGAAACACCCTTTGTCCCCATTCTTCCATTCGTCCAAGTCAAAGACAAATGACTAGGAGCAACATCGATCAGTTCATTATCCAATAACATAGTATAAAAAAAAGAGGCCAAGTGATTCGAACGAGCAGAGGCTCCCCAAATTTCTGTAGCAGACAAAGTAAAATTAAGGTCACCCGCAAAAATAAGGTTTTCCAACCCCAAGATCCCCGCCTCCTAAAATTCCTCCCAAAAATCCTTTATGTTAACATAGGGCCCATAACACTTTATAATGTTCAAATGTTTATTCAAATCCAGAGAATAACCATCTAGAAGAATTCCAGCCGTAGTTAAAAAAGGTTTAAAACAAAATTTTGATGGATTCCAAGCAGTAAGCAAGCCACCAAATTGGCCTAAAGCATCCACATAACAGATATTCCAACCTCCCAATAGTTTATTAAAAACCTCTGGTTCTTTCGAACCCTCTACCATAGTATCCTGGATTAGGATAACATCAGGAGCGATCTTTTCAACTAGTCTTTTGAGGAGATGGAACTTGGGGG
This sequence comes from Picea engelmannii, assembly GCA_009831015.1. Taxonomy (NCBI): domain Eukaryota; kingdom Viridiplantae; phylum Streptophyta; class Pinopsida; order Pinales; family Pinaceae; genus Picea; species Picea engelmannii. The sequence continues at coordinate 7,140 of ML850093.1, forward strand.
TCCCCCCTACCCCCCTAACATTTAGGGACAAAAAAATCATTGGGGAGTTCTGGCGATGGTCTTCTGCTCTCTAAGATCCTTGGGACAATTAACGATATACTTCAAGGATAAATGAGCAACAATGGAGTTCCCCTTATTTGAGCTCCTGGTTCTAATAGGGGACTTATCCTTGTTCAATCCCCCAAGTACATACCCATTCTTCACTCCTAAACAAGTCAATGAATGGATGTTAGATTCAACCAATTTCACGACCAGGGAAGTGGAAGTGTCCAATTCTTCCTTCTCCATCTATCCCATGGATCGATTATTAATGAAAACAGGCAGAGGGGATCTGTATAGTATCTCCTTAAAAGAGGGGGCCTAGGGAGTCCACTCAGACTCCACTGGGTAGTGGGATTTGAGAGACCAGAATCATGATTGACACCAATATCCCCCCCCCCCAAGTTGATTAAATCCTAACACTTCTAGGATGGAGAAGACGTAAACATTGGAGCATCCACCGGCTGAGCCATAGATTCTAGGTTCTGATAAGCCAAGAGGATCCCATCTAGCTCACTAGAGAGAATTTGTGCATCTCGCCCCCAACGAGTTCTTCCCTAAGATGACCGTTGTCGGATTTTCAAAGTTAGACCAAGAGTTTGAGTCATCATCATTACCTTCAGAAGACAGAACAAGTGACTCCCTTTCCCCTCCCTCCCCGGTCCAAGAAGAAGTCATATCTAGTGGCTTTCCCATTTCACCGTCCCCAGATAAGTACTTAGTTGAATCCTAAGCCCATACCTCTAGTAATAACTTCTCTTGATCATTCAATGAGAGATAAAGAGAGGGCGAAATTAGTTCCAACTTACCAATGAAATTTATTTCCTCTAGTGCGACCCAAGCGGAAGGTTGAACAACAGGTCGACTCTCTTTCGACTTAGATGCTTCCTTTGAACTGAGGTCTTCAACCCCAATACCTTCAAATTTAGTTTGAGGAGTAGACAATGAGTAATGACTCCTCTTGCACTCCCTACGAAGGTGATCGAGTTCCTAATCATAAATTGATGCTTCCTGCAAAAAAATTGCGAAAGTATTTTGATGTTTTAAAAAAAACATTATTAGTTCTCCAATATTTTGGAAAAAAGAAAAACATTTTAAAATTTTAATATTGATAAAGTTATTTTGTGATTCATGGCATAGTTATGTAAGAAATTTCCAAAGAGTTTAACCTATTTTTTTCAAGAAAAAATAATTAAAAAAACTATAAAAAAATCACCAAAAATAAGTCATTAGTTGTGAGAACCAATGAAAATGGAAATGTGAATGTTGAATTATTGTAAATGTTGAATTTGTTGGAATAGATGCATTATTTTTACTGTACCGGTTATCTTACTATATTGGTTATCATTCTACATGTTTTTTTTTTCCACAGAAAATTGCACTTTATATTTATATTAGAAATATAAACTAATCTTTTACATGAGGTTCAATACATCCTAATATCCAAAATAGGGCCAGTGGAACCCCATTCCACTGTGATTCAAAACAACATTATAATCCCCCTTACATTGCTAATCCGCGAAAAGAGACTAATCATCCACATAGCAACAAAGGACTAATCATCCACATTGAGCAATCTAGACAAAAGACAAGTCCAATAAAATGGACAAACAAAAGGAAATATGATAATATCGAGGACTTACCTATAACCAAAAACAAAACTGAACTGGCAAGACTCGAGACTGGTCTTCTAGTAAAGGTCAAGAGATAATTGAGGACCCTCATGATCCTCCACGCATTGAAAGAAGAATATCTTTCCAGGATCCTTTAGTAAAGCCTGTTTTGAGAGGTTGTCTGCCACTTTGTTATTCTTTCTGTATACATGAGCAAAGGAGATATGATGGAATTGTTTGATTAATCCCAGTAGTCTTACCTTCCAGCAAACCAGTGAAACAACCTGAAGACGACCTTTATCTCTCAGCCAGTCAATGATGACCTTAGAGTCTCCTTGAACATGAATAGCTTGTATGGAAAGACGAGAAGCCAGGCTGAGGAGGGCCCATGATCCCAATAGTTCCGCTCTCGTATTTGTACCTGGTCCACAGTTGAGAAGCCATTTGTAGCAACACTGCTCATTGATCTTAATAACGCCTCCAACTCCACTGTTCTGTCCCGTAGACGTCGCTGCCCCATCAAACCAACCAACCATACCAATCACTGCTGGACTGGATGGCCCCTTTCTCCGTGCAACAACAATCTGCTTTACTTTGTAGTCCCTCAGGGAAGATATTACATGATACACAACCTTTTGAATGGATGGAACGTTGTCTTTGAAATCGTCGAGTTCCTTTCCCTCCATATAGACCAACAGATAAGAGCCGACAAAGTTGTATGTGACAAATTCTTTTTACACCACAATCTAAAGCAGTCGCTAATGTATTACCAATCCAGGACCCTTTGAAGTTTGTGTGTAATTTTGTCTTCCCCCAAACATCCAAAGTGAAGGCACAATCAACAAACATATGGTGAGTAGTTTCACATTCCTTCTTACAGAGAATGCAACAGCTCGGGCCAATGAAGCCTCTTCTTTGTAGAATGTCCCATGATAGAATTCGGTTCTCTACCGTCAACCAAATAAAGAGCTTAATTTTCAGGGAGCAGACCCAAGACCATAATGCCTTCCTCCAACTTTGAATGGTATGGATCCATTTCATGTTTTCCATCACCATATACACATTCTTAACCGATATTTTCTCATCTGGTCTCCGCCCGTCCAAATCAAAAAATATGGTCTATCTTGTAGTAGCACCCCCAAATTAATAAGGGTGCATCTAAAAGATTGCCATTATGCATAAAGGGGCCCAACTAGTCCCAACTCCTCACCAATGATCCAATTGGAGCAAACCATTCCAACACGTGGATCGCAGGTAGCCTGAAAAAGATAGTAAATACCTTTCCTGTTTATAGCTTGAATTAGCTCCTCAGACAATTAAGTAGTTGATCCCATGCCCAGAACACGATCCTTGCTGATCAGAATGGAATGACCCGACCCCGGGCTCCATGCTAACCAGTGCATGAGGAGGTGAAAGGATTTTAATAAATATAACTAGGACTGAGATCCTTTTACCTCTGATATATTTACAGTACGAAACCACCTCTCCACGGATACAAAGGGTAGATATTTTGTTTTAATGACCCGATGCCATAAACCATCCTGCATCATCACCCTCCATAGAGTATTGGTCGCCATGGCTCTACTGAAACAATATAGGTTCCTCAAGCCCCATCCCCCGAATTGTTTTGGTCGTGCAATAAGTTGCCAATTACAAAGGTGAAAATTCTTTTTCTTTTTACATCCCATTCATAGGAAACCAAAAACTAGTTGACGAATCCTTTGGAGAATCGTAGCTGGCATGTTTGATAAAGCCAACCAATACACTGGTTGACTTTCAAGTATGACTTTGATCAAAACTAAGCGTCCTCCAATGGATAGCCAACGATTACACCAATGTCTTATCCTCTTTTCATATTTATCTACTAGCCATTGCCAATCTTTATTTTTGTACCTGCCAATCTTTAAAAAATATCGAAGATACCTGAAACCCTCCATTAGATCATGAAATTGGAAATGAAAATGAGTTTTTAATACATCCAGGACCTGTTGCCGCACACCATACTGGAGGAAAGTAGTTTTATGAGCATTTTCTTTCTACATGTTTACCAGTCATGATTAGGAACACTTAAATAAGTCATTAGTTGTGAGAACCAATGAAAATGGAAATGTAAATGTTGAATTTGTTGCAATAAATGCATTCTTTCTACCTTATTGGTTATCTTACTATATTGGTTATCTTTCAACATGCTTACAAGTCATAATTAGGAACACTTACACAAGATAATAGTTATCACAGTTTCAACTTAACAATGATATGATTAGTTTCAATACACTTTAACTTTGTTTAAAATGTTGCATTCTCAAAATGGGGAATTAGGGTTAGTGATATGTCTTAAAATAAGTTTTTGAAAATGGGAAATGAGTTTTAATAGGTATAAATCATCAAAGCTTCAATCAACGGGGATTGAAGATGTATATAAAATTATCTTTTTTGGATGAAGACAACGTAACTAATAATAATAATAATAATAATAATAATAATGATAATGATGATAATAATGATGATGATGATATGATACTCAAAAGAGATTTACACTTGTTAAATTATATATATTCATTTTGTCATTCTTATATATATAAATTAATGGAAAAGATAATAAATCAAAACCAATTTGGTGTCAAAAAATAAATGAAACACTTAAAAAAAAAAATATTATAACGATATGTAGTATTTTCCTCTTTCATCCAACCATCCCAGAAACACCAACTATGCATACCAAAAAAATTGTAAAACAACTTTTCTCATTATTTTTTACATGCCCTTATTTTTTACATGTTCCTAAACATCATGAGTAGCTCACATCTATACTCCAATATGTAGAGTTCAAGTCTTCACATAAGTCAATCACAATGCATTGCCTATTAAATAAATAAATAAATTCCAACTAAGATGTCACATGCCACACTTCTTTGTTTTGTCAATGGAATGGAAGTTGACATAGAAGTACCTCAGGAAACATCTAACTTTGGATTCAATGTTTCAAACAAAGTGGAGTCATGGGACTCATTTATGAGGGGAACATGTGTCCAAGGATATTTACCAACCAATGATGGTTATGTTAAGATGTTTTTCTAGTTTTCTTTTAAATAATCACATGGATAATTATGAATCCTCATTTTCCATATTAAATGTTTATTTTAATATTTAATATACCTTTTAATAT
>ML850094.1:0-10434 GCA_009831015.1 Picea engelmannii
GATTTGGGTTTTAATATATGGTATGACATTTGGTTTATGTTTTGGGTTTTTTACATATGTTTTTTAATACATAAAAATTATCAAGGGATGCTTCGGTGTTTGCAAGGTCAAGGGCTAGGTCCTTGACAATCCCTTTTTTCAAACCAAATCATATTTAAACCATTTTAACCCATTTTTTTAACCATTTTTAACCTATGTTTAACTATTTTTGACGAAACTTCCATTGCTCATATCTTTGTCACTTGGAGGTCATTTTTCCTGAAACGAACGTCACCGGAAAGTTGTTGATGAGCTCTTCCACTTTGTAAGCTTTACTTTTCCATTTGAATACTTTAACTCTATTGAATTTTGAGATGATCCACCTAGATCAGTAGGCCACCAAAGGCCAACTCTAAGAACCTTCTGCACAGTGGCTTTCCCTGCGTAGTGTCCTCTTGCAATGCCTTCGTGAGCTTTAGCAAGGATCAATGGTCTCTCTGCCTCCATAACACACCTTCTCAATATCTCACCAGGTCCCATTTTGTATAGTTATCCAGCTATAAGTGAAAAGTCAGCAGCGCGCACTACTAGTTGTTTCTTTTAGGGAATTGTATACTCACTAGGTGTCATTCTTGTTGACAAGAACTAGAATATCTCTGCGAAGTGGTCATCAATCTTTCTAATGGGCAGTAATTTTGCATCTGCCAGTGTATCCTCCAAACTAGTGGGTCCTTCTCCATGTTCCAACCTCGACAAGTGGTCGGGACCTTTGTTCATTATCCCTGGCTTAACTACGATCTCAAAATCATACTCCTGGAATAGCAAAAGCCATCTACATATTCTCCCCCCCAACACTGGCTTGTTGACTAGGTATTTCAGCGCAGAGTGATCAATAAACATTTTAAAGTGTCCTCCCAACAAGTAGTGGCAAAATTTCTACAGCACATACACCATGGCTAACCCTTCTCTTTCAATGGTGGTGTAATTAATCTCAGTTGTGGATAGTTTCTTGCTAGAAAAAGCTAATGGATGGTCAATATATCCTTCCCCAGGTTGTGCCAACACTACTCCTAGGGAAATATAAGATGCATCAACATGCACATGAAACTCCTTGTTCCAATCTAGGAAAACCAGAATAGGCGCAGTAACCATTTTTTATTTCAGTGTGTCGAAGCTCTGTTGGCACTCCCCTGTCCAGTGAAATTGGCAGTCTTTATTCAAAAGATTCTCCATGGGTGTTGTGATATGGGAATATCCTTTAATGAACTTCCTGTAATATCCAGTAAGTCCCAGTGTAGTGCGCAATTGTTTTACTGTAGTAGGAGGGGGTAGATCAACTATAATGGCAATTTTAGATGGATCGACCAGCAATCCATGCTTGCATACAATATGACCTAATAGCACTCCAAATGGTGAGAATAAGATGCACTTATTCATATTCAAGGCAATTTGACACTGCCTACATTTGTTCAACATTAGCCTTAGACATTCAATATGATTTCTCAATAAACCAAAAACAGTCCAATCATCAAAATATGCTTCTAGAAATTTATGCAGAAACTCCTTGAATTCTTCGACCACCACCCTGGAAAAGATGGTTCGGGCGTTCTTCAATCCAAATGGAATAACTGTATACTGGTAGGATCCCTATTCTGTTGCAAATGTGGTCTCATGGCGATCTTCCTTGGCAATCTGGATCTGAAGGTATCCTGAAAATCCATCTGTAAAAGAATATACCTCCTGGCCTCCCACATTATCTAACACTTCATCAGTGAATGGTGTAGGGAATGGGTCATGCAAACAGGCATCATTAGGCTTCTTGAGATCTACACAGATCTTAATCTCTCATGTTTTCTTGTCTTGTACCACCATAAGGCTAATCCATTCTAACTCTCCAACAAGTTCTATAATTCCTGCTTCCAGCATTCTGTCGAGCTCAATCTTCACTTTCTCCTTATATTTAGGGTTCAATTTGTATGGTCTCTGTTTGACGAGTCTTGCATCTAGTTTCAAATGGATCCTCATTTCTCCCATAGGCCTTTTAATGCCCTTCATATCAGTGAACTTGGTCAAAAACAAGTCTTGATATTCATGAAGTAACTCTATTATCTTGTCAATAGTAGTAGCATCCCAATAATCTCCAATATTTGCAAGCTTCGGTGCCTGCTATGTTCCAATGTTGACTTTCTTGATCTTGATCAGTTGTCCAATTAATGGTATCTCAACTCATGTTCCTTCCACATCTCTCTGGCCTTCTGTTTCAACAATGTTCACCTTCCTAGGATCATCATCTTCATCAACATTGATGTTGTAAAAGCATTGATGTTGTAACAGCCTTGCAGTTTCTAGAGAGTCGCAATCCATTCATCCTCTTCTTGTTCTAAAGGGGGGCTAGAGGCCTCCTCAAATACTTTCTGCCTTACAATCTATAATGCTTGATCTATTGAAGGATATTTACTATCAAACAAGAAGGTGGTTACAAATTTCTGAGTCATACCTTCCCAATCTATAGTGATGAGGCACAGCTCTTCTTGAAGGTACCAGCTGATAGTGGTTGTGTCTAGTGTGTTAATGAACTTGTGCACCCACTACTCTTGAGGAATGGTTCACCAGGCTTCCTCGCAACTTCGCACATGGTCCTTTGGGCAGCTTCGACTTGTGTACCAAACTTCACAGCCTTCCACTTGTGTTGAGAACCACGCGGTCATCAGGGTACGACATTGTACCCATTCTGTAATAATGTTTTTGTGTGTCCCCCACCATCTTGCTAGTGTTGCTTTCAATGCCTCATCCATTGCCAACAAGCATTGTTGTGTTGGTACACTTTCTTCAAAGTCCTATAAGAAGGTTTCTAAAGGATTCAGACCATCAAAAGTGGGCAAGTTACTTACTATTGTGTCGATCCAGCATACTTCCCTGGTTAATCTAGCACATCTCCTTGTAGATACTTCATACATTTTGTTCTGTCAGTTCTCCAATGCTTCTTCTGAATATGATTAACATGCGCTCTCACTTCATCAGCTTAGGTTTCCATCGGCCATAGGATTAATGTAATTCTGTTGTTTGGTTGTTAATTTGTATGTGTTTTCCAGTTCATATGTGCGGTCTTCTTCTCTTATAGGTTCTGTGTATCACTGACCTTCATTTGGATCTAAAGGTGCGATGACCCTAAGGCCATCTCTTTCAAATTTCATGTGTCTTTTATTTAAATCAACCACAGTGGAATTATTGAAATCCCAATCAATTCCTAACAGCGCAGGGTAAGGGCAGTGGTCATCAACTATCCCAACTTCCTCAAAATCTGCAAATGTTCTTATTCTGTCGATGTCCACAGGGACGTGTTCCAATCTTCTAAAGGGGATTACAGCTTGCTGATTAGCCATCCTAAGTATGATAGGGGAGTATATCAACTTCAGTTTTCCCATCACTGCCCAGGTTTGCTTCGTCATGACATTGATAGTCTATATCATATTCTCTTATCTGAGCATTCAAGTGTAGTTCCTTATTTTTCCTTCTCTTGTACAGTTTATGTACTTCTTTATTCAGTAAGGGATCTATCGTTCCTATCTCATATTGTCTGATTAAATTTTGTAGCTCTTGTACAACGCTCTCATCCTAAACCAACTTAATACAAGTATATAAAAATTCCATGAGCTTGCTTACCTATTTTCCTTCTTTTGGCGAAGCAGACTGATCGAATGCCAGAGGCATTCCATATTCTCTTACTTCTGGCTATGTCTTTGATGCAGAGCCTTGGTCTGCTTTGAACTCTTTTCTTCCCTCCTCAAATATTTGTCTTTCTTTCTTTGCATCAAAATTTTGGGTCTTCTCTGTAGCTTTCCGGACTCCTGAGTCTTCTGTAGGCTTTCCTTGGGTCAGTCTGTCTTCTACTGTAACAGTGCCTCCTCTAGTGATAACAGCTACTCTAGGGTCTTCTCTGTGAGGTTCAGCATATATCAGTTGTACTTGCAGGTTCTACTGAGGTCCTCAACTTTCCTGAAGCTTAGCTGGCAATGCTGGACATTCCTCGATGACATGCTCGAAAGAGTTGCAGTAGCTTCAAGTGGTACATGGGTTCCGACAGTCCCTTGCCAAGTGTCCTGGTTGTGTGCAATTATAGCAAATTATCTATTCTTGACCTTGACCCATAACTCCTCCTCTTCCTCTTCCTTTGAATCCACCACGAGGATTGAAGTTTCCTTTCCCAATGGAGTTATATTGTGTAGTGTTTCCTTCTTGTTGTACTTCCCCTTGAATTTTGTATATGTCTCTTGACCTTTCGTGCATGAGGTCACAAGCCCTACAATCCCTATCATCGTGCCTTACAGACTTACAGAACATGTAATACAAATTTGTGGGTGTCTAAACATATTTTTGCATGTAATAGCACTCACCAGGGCGATGTTTATTTCTACATACCTCGCACCAGGGTGGGGTGACTTGCTTCAAAGGGCTCGGAGCTCCAGAGGCCAAGTATTCATGAAATATGGGACAGTGTTCCTTGTCATGGCCTTCTGATCTGCATCTGACGCACCAAATGTCTCCTCTTTTATCTTTTCCCCTGTCTTTCTTCATATCTTCGACCTGCAGAGACAAACTAGTTAGCTGACTCAATATTTAACTCAAACTTGAGATGGATTCTCCCATAGGGGTTGACTCTAACTTCATGGTGATTTCCAGTCCCTCAGCCTGCGAAGCAATCTTTTGTCGCATTAGAGGAACTCTTATGTGTTGTAAGAGGGCAGCAATGAACCATTCTTTGTTCTGCTCATCTGGGATCTGAAAAGTCAATCGGCCTGTTAAAGTCTTGAATCTCTGATCAAATTCCCAAATAGGTTCTGCTACCTTCCGCTTGATGTCTTTCAAATCTGTAATACACTGTGACTCCGACTTGGGTTTCTTGAACTCTGCAATCAACGCATTCTTGATCTCATTCAGCGGGTTAGGCTGTGCAAGTCCTTGGACAAGCTTCATGTACCATATTAGTGCATGATCCCTTAGGGTAGTATTAAACTGAGTTCTTTTGACAGCTTCGTCGGTGACATTCTTAATATTCCATACGACATCACATAGGAACCAGTATTCATCAGGATCTTTAGATCCATCTCCCCTAAAAATAGGGATCCTCATATCATCTGCCATAGATCTTCCTAGGGTTCCCGAATGAGTATGTGGTGGACTACTAGTGACAGTGCTCTGAACGCTCTGGTGGCTTGGATTACTCTGATTGCTTAATGCTATTGAATCGACAGGGGGGATAATAGTACTTACTTCAGCAGTATACGCAGTTCCTGAAGTTTCTGACTCATCCCAGTGAGTTTCTTCAGCTTTCCCTTCCTCTGTACCAACGGGTTCTGAATGCTCTTCGTCTGTCAGATCTGCCTCTTCTCCACTGTAGAAACCCTCGTCCCCATAGTTCTGCTTAAACAGGTTCGCAAGATGAACTTCTCTGAACGCTCTCCCACTACGTGTATGTCCAACCTCTGTGTCGTTGTCGTTTTCTGAGTTCTTGAACATTAGCTTTTCCAGATCCTGCCAATCTATTGTATCTTCAAGATGTTCTTCTTATGCAATAGCATCTTGATCCTCAGCTTCAGAAAATGTAAAAATTTTCCTCTGGGTCCCTTGAAGAAATATCTCTCGGCTTGGCTATATGACTCTACTCTGTCAACAGCAAACTCAGTGATGTACCCTCCAATGGTGCAATCAAACCACTGATCTACTTCTCTTGACACAGCATTATCAATTCTATTGACCTTCTTGATCAGTGCCGACGTCCAACCCACAGGTGGCCTAGATCTAATCTCAAAATGGGTATCTGCTAACCTAGCTAACCACTCATATAGCTCTTGATGGATTCCTCCAAAGAAAATTTTGTGTATATCAATAAAGATATATCTCTCCAACCAATCCTCTGTACTAATATTACGGTTCTTTTTCTGAGATTCAGCGAAGTCCCTTTCTTGATCCTCTATCCACTTTTGAATTTTTGTCTTTGATGAAAACCACCTTGACATTCCCTCAAGAAGATTCATGTCTTGGCAACGGAACCATTTGTTGGCACAGGGGCAGACTCGGGGTTCAGCTCCAAGAGAACACATACAAACCCTAACTATTGTCCCTTTCGGCAACACCTACAAAGCAGATGCAGTCTCACCCAAAGCAGCTATGGAGGGTTGTAGGATTGAGATGTCTACAACCAAGGGGAATATCAAGTGGATCTAGTACTAGAACAGTACATCATGCATATATCACTTATCATATTAGATCTACTCCACACAACTATCTATCAGATCTAACACAGTAATGAAAAAGTAGTATATCAAAGGGAAAAGAACATAGCATCAATCACACACTACACAAGGTATACGTGGTTCACCCTCTCTCTAGGGCTACGTCCACAGAATTGTGCTTTATAATATATTAAGATGAAGCATACAGTTCTTGTCTGCGCTCTCAGCTAGAAGATCTTCTCTCTTCTCCTCTTTATCTCTTCCCTCCCTGTGCACCCAGTTGTAGGGTTGATCTTCGCACCAAGCTGAAGATCTTAAAATACAGAAGGCTCTCGTACTCAACAGCTCTCTCTCCCTCAATATTACTCACTCAATCACACAATGACAAAGACAACAACAACAATCATAACACCAACATCAACAACCCAACCCAAGTTCTCTTGACCTTTATTTATACATTACAATAGCTCACTGACATCCTTAGGTCAAAACCTAGGTGTCAAAAACCCTAGATACCAAAACCCTAGGTGTCTAAAACCCTAGTTCAACTTGATCCGCATTTTCAAAACTTCGCCAACCTATCTTTCCTTCCTTCTCGTACGGTGCTCCAAAGCATCCAATGGTGGATTTTTCCTCTTGCTAAGTTGTCCATGATCCTTCTTCCTTTCTAATCTTTCATCCTCGATCTCCTCATCCAATGGCTTGCTTTCTCTTACTTCGCTCCGTCTTTTCTACTCTTTTGCTCACTTCGACCCAGTAACAGTCACTGTGTCTTCCACGCAGTTCACATTTTGCCTTTTTCTTCCTTGATCTTCGTTTTCTTTCATAGCTAAGGGCCATCACCATCACATGCCCTTGGGAAACTTAGGCTTATCGAGTACCATCACTTGGGTTATGTAACACTCCAACTAACTTCCAAAGGGTTGTCCTAAGGATATTCTCTGACTTGACAAATGATTGTGTGGAAATCTACATGGATGACTTCATCGTGTATGGAGACACCTTTTAGAAATCCTTGGACAACCTAGAAAAGGTCTTGATTAGATGTCAAGAGACAAACCTCTCTCTCAAAAATGAGGAATGTCACATGCTTCTCACTGAGGGAGTTGTGCTAGGACACCACGTATCACTTGTAGGGATCCAAGTGGATCTCCCCAAAATAGAAGTTATCCTTGGGATTCCAGTTCCCACAACTTAGAAGGATGTCTCAAGTTTCTTAGGGCTCACGGGATGATACTAAAGGTTCATAGAAAAATTTACAAAGTTAGAATCGCCCTTATTTCAATTACTCAAAAAGACTACAGAACTCTACGAGATTGACCATTGTCAAGCCGCGTTTGAATCCTTAAGGGAGAAACTATCAATTGCACCAATCTTGTGGGGTCCAAATTGGTTCCTACCTTTCCATATCTCCACGGACACTTCAAACATGGCCATTGGGGTTATCCCGAGGTAGAAGGAGGAGCAACAACCTTATGTTATCTATTACATCAATGAAAATCTCACCCCTGCTAAAAATATTTATACTGTAACTCAAAAAGAGTTTCTTGTTGTTGTATATGCCATTAATAAGTTTCACCATGATATCACGGGTTACTCAGTATTTTTTCATACTGACCACTCTTCCATCCACTACCTCATGAAAGGGCCTATCACTAATGGCAGAGTGACCAAGTGGTTGCTTTTGTTGTAGGATTTTAACATTTCAATTATTGATGAGTCAGTGAAGGAAAACGTGGTTGTAGACCTCCTCTCTAGGCTTACCAATAAAGAAGAAGTCATCCCTATGGAAGACACTTTCTTAGATGAATATTAGTTTTCTTTATCCATTAACACACCATGGTTTACAGACATTTCTAACTACCTGGCTTCAAGGAGGCTTCTGCAATATCTATCACCGAAAGAATGCCAAAGGGACATCCGACAGAGTGCCATGTACTCTTGGCTCAAAGGATACCTCTTTCGCATTGGGCAAGATCATATCATCCGACGGTATGTTTGAGAGGAAGAAACCTATGACATTATTAAAGCATGTCACGATGAACCTTGTAGGGGGCACTTCGTCGATAAAAGAACTATACCTGGGGTATTATTGGCCTACCATCTTTCAAGACACCACGAAATACGTCAGGAGCTGTGAAAAGTGTCATATGATGGGATGACCAATGAAACCAGATCAAATGCCACTCTAACCTCAGATCCTGATGGATCCCTTCGAGAAGTGGGCCCTCAACTTCATAGGACCCATCAACCCGCCATCGAAGTAGAAGGTGTACATCTTGGTGTGCATAAATTATGTGACCAAATGGGTTGACACTAAAGTGCAACAAAAGGCTACATACAAAATAGTGGCTAACTTTTTGTATGAGAAAATCTTCATGTATTTCAAAGTCCCTAAAGAGATTGTTACTGACCAAGGGACCCAGTTCACTTCTAAACTTATCTGGTCAATTACTAAGCAATTCAAGATCAATCACCGGATGTCTACTCCATACCACCCTCAGGTAAATGGATAGATGGAGGTCAATAACTAATGCAGCCCCCCTCCTCTCCTCGGGGTTGCACGACCTCTCGATTTAGGATCGTTTAATAACTGGAGTCAGATTGACTCTTCGGGCCTCTACTAGACCCAAAATGATCCAAAAACGGATCCAGAAGCCTGATAGGGCTTGAAAAATGCTCAAAAATGAAAGTGCTCGGAATGTGACGAAACCAGTGCCATTGCGTCTGTCTCGTCTTCCTGATTCCGGTGGTATATTTACTTCGTCAAACGGAGTCCGTATGGAGAAGATATCGCGTTATGTCCGAAAAGGCAAACAGGCAAAAAAGGGGGATGACTGTACAGTCCGTACAGTCCACGTGGCACGTCCGTACAGATGACGTGGCAGGGTCGTACAGCTGACGTGGCAGGTCCGTACAGCTGACGTGGGCCAACTGGGAGGTGACACGTGGCAGACCATACGGAGGACACGTGGCATCACCAGGACGCGACACGTGTCAGGTGGATTTGGCACATTTGGCGTACGATCGACCAGTTAGGAGGTGACACGTGTCACCACTCACAGGGTGACACGTGGCAGGATGACGTCAGCATGATGACGTGGCAGGCTGACAGGGCGTACAGACGGGCAGACGCGACATGACAGTTGGCAGTACGGACAGGTTGACGTGGCACACACGTGGCCCAATCAGCAGATGACGCGTGTCAATATCTGGTTGGTTGGTATGGTGCCACGTGGCCCAGTCACGGGCTGACACGTGGCACTGTATGATTGGCTATTTTGTTTGGTTTGTAAAATTTCGTTATGGTTTCATTGAGGCTCGAACTTGTGACCTCCGGGCGAGCTACGGACTAGAACAGTCGGGCTAACCGCTTGGGCTATTGTTGGTGCTTGTATTATATTTGGCCGGAATTGTTTTTGTTTCCGGTTTAATGTGTGGTCGGATGCGGAAAGGGTCGGGGCTTAGCCCCAGCCCTCGGCGGCGGACACAGCACAGGACCGTTACATAAAACCAGGGGCTTACCATGATACGCGCGGGCGGTTAAAAGAGTTATGGCCCGTGGCCATGTGACTAACCAATAGAACCGGAGCCGTTTCCAAAAAAAATGCGCGGGAGTTTGTTTAATCAGCACGTGGTCCTATTATCCTGCCACATGACCGGGGCAGGTGCGAGGAATGGGGGCCCGCGCTATGGCGTGTGGCCTTATGGTAACCCATATGACCGAGTTTAAAGGGGGACGCGCGTTATGAAAGGGGCTGGCGCCCAAATTTTATTGAAAGTGGGTTTTTTTTTCTTAGGAAATGGTTATTTTTAATTAAATGAACCTATTATTAGTTGATTTTCTCCATTTTTGGGGGATATTGGGCTTTTTTGGAGGCCAGATTCTTGGAGGAAGTTGGGGGTGAGAAACCAACTCCATTCCTATATAAACCAGGCCTGTTTGAGGCCAATGGACAGTCATTTAGAGCAGAGTTATGCTGGAGGAAAGCCAAGCCAAAGTCAGTTTGATGCAAGGAAGCCTTTGAGGTGGAAACGTTGTCGAATCGTTTCTGGGAGCTTGGAGCATCAGTTTGGCGTGTTGTTTCTTTTGCAGGGTTCTTGAGATCTGGGACAACAAGACCAGATCAGTCTTGTAGCCTTTGGGCATTGCTGAGATGTAATTTTGAGCACTTGAGCAGAAATAAAGAAGCCTCCCCCACAGGAAAAAGGCCCGGAGACG
>ML850094.1:10484-21700 GCA_009831015.1 Picea engelmannii
CATATTCTCCCCCCCAACACTGGCTTGTTGACTAGGTATTTCAGCGCAGAGTGATCAATAAACATTTTAAAGTGTCCTCCCAACAAGTAGTGGCAAAATTTCTACAGCACATACACCATGGCTAACCCTTCTCTTTCAATGGTGGTGTAATTAATCTCAGTTGTGGATAGTTTCTTGCTAGAAAAAGCTAATGGATGGTCAATATATCCTTCCCCAGGTTGTGCCAACACTACTCCTAGGGAAATATAAGATGCATCAACATGCACATGAAACTCCTTGTTCCAATCTAGGAAAACCAGAATAGGCGCAGTAACCATTTTTTATTTCAGTGTGTCGAAGCTCTGTTGGCACTCCCCTGTCCAGTGAAATTGGCAGTCTTTATTCAAAAGATTCTCCATGGGTGTTGTGATATGGGAATATCCTTTAATGAACTTCCTGTAATATCCAGTAAGTCCCAGTGTAGTGCGCAATTGTTTTACTGTAGTAGGAGGGGGTAGATCAACTATAATGGCAATTTTAGATGGATCGACCAGCAATCCATGCTTGCATACAATATGACCTAATAGCACTCCAAATGGTGAGAATAAGATGCACTTATTCATATTCAAGGCAATTTGACACTGCCTACATTTGTTCAACATTAGCCTTAGACATTCAATATGATTTCTCAATAAACCAAAAACAGTCCAATCATCAAAATATGCTTCTAGAAATTTATGCAGAAACTCCTTGAATTCTTCGACCACCACCCTGGAAAAGATGGTTCGGGCGTTCTTCAATCCAAATGGAATAACTGTATACTGGTAGGATCCCTATTCTGTTGCAAATGTGGTCTCATGGCGATCTTCCTTGGCAATCTGGATCTGAAGGTATCCTGAAAATCCATCTGTAAAAGAATATACCTCCTGGCCTCCCACATTATCTAACACTTCATCAGTGAATGGTGTAGGGAATGGGTCATGCAAACAGGCATCATTAGGCTTCTTGAGATCTACACAGATCTTAATCTCTCATGTTTTCTTGTCTTGTACCACCATAAGGCTAATCCATTCTAACTCTCCAACAAGTTCTATAATTCCTGCTTCCAGCATTCTGTCGAGCTCAATCTTCACTTTCTCCTTATATTTAGGGTTCAATTTGTATGGTCTCTGTTTGACGAGTCTTGCATCTAGTTTCAAATGGATCCTCATTTCTCCCATAGGCCTTTTAATGCCCTTCATATCAGTGAACTTGGTCAAAAACAAGTCTTGATATTCATGAAGTAACTCTATTATCTTGTCAATAGTAGTAGCATCCCAATAATCTCCAATATTTGCAAGCTTCGGTGCCTGCTATGTTCCAATGTTGACTTTCTTGATCTTGATCAGTTGTCCAATTAATGGTATCTCAACTCATGTTCCTTCCACATCTCTCTGGCCTTCTGTTTCAACAATGTTCACCTTCCTAGGATCATCATCTTCATCAACATTGATGTTGTAAAAGCATTGATGTTGTAACAGCCTTGCAGTTTCTAGAGAGTCGCAATCCATTCATCCTCTTCTTGTTCTAAAGGGGGGCTAGAGGCCTCCTCAAATACTTTCTGCCTTACAATCTATAATGCTTGATCTATTGAAGGATATTTACTATCAAACAAGAAGGTGGTTACAAATTTCTGAGTCATACCTTCCCAATCTATAGTGATGAGGCACAGCTCTTCTTGAAGGTACCAGCTGATAGTGGTTGTGTCTAGTGTGTTAATGAACTTGTGCACCCACTACTCTTGAGGAATGGTTCACCAGGCTTCCTCGCAACTTCGCACATGGTCCTTTGGGCAGCTTCGACTTGTGTACCAAACTTCACAGCCTTCCACTTGTGTTGAGAACCACGCGGTCATCAGGGTACGACATTGTACCCATTCTGTAATAATGTTTTTGTGTGTCCCCCACCATCTTGCTAGTGTTGCTTTCAATGCCTCATCCATTGCCAACAAGCATTGTTGTGTTGGTACACTTTCTTCAAAGTCCTATAAGAAGGTTTCTAAAGGATTCAGACCATCAAAAGTGGGCAAGTTACTTACTATTGTGTCGATCCAGCATACTTCCCTGGTTAATCTAGCACATCTCCTTGTAGATACTTCATACATTTTGTTCTGTCAGTTCTCCAATGCTTCTTCTGAATATGATTAACATGCGCTCTCACTTCATCAGCTTAGGTTTCCATCGGCCATAGGATTAATGTAATTCTGTTGTTTGGTTGTTAATTTGTATGTGTTTTCCAGTTCATATGTGCGGTCTTCTTCTCTTATAGGTTCTGTGTATCACTGACCTTCATTTGGATCTAAAGGTGCGATGACCCTAAGGCCATCTCTTTCAAATTTCATGTGTCTTTTATTTAAATCAACCACAGTGGAATTATTGAAATCCCAATCAATTCCTAACAGCGCAGGGTAAGGGCAGTGGTCATCAACTATCCCAACTTCCTCAAAATCTGCAAATGTTCTTATTCTGTCGATGTCCACAGGGACGTGTTCCAATCTTCTAAAGGGGATTACAGCTTGCTGATTAGCCATCCTAAGTATGATAGGGGAGTATATCAACTTCAGTTTTCCCATCACTGCCCAGGTTTGCTTCGTCATGACATTGATAGTCTATATCATATTCTCTTATCTGAGCATTCAAGTGTAGTTCCTTATTTTTCCTTCTCTTGTACAGTTTATGTACTTCTTTATTCAGTAAGGGATCTATCGTTCCTATCTCATATTGTCTGATTAAATTTTGTAGCTCTTGTACAACGCTCTCATCCTAAACCAACTTAATACAAGTATATAAAAATTCCATGAGCTTGCTTACCTATTTTCCTTCTTTTGGCGAAGCAGACTGATCGAATGCCAGAGGCATTCCATATTCTCTTACTTCTGGCTATGTCTTTGATGCAGAGCCTTGGTCTGCTTTGAACTCTTTTCTTCCCTCCTCAAATATTTGTCTTTCTTTCTTTGCATCAAAATTTTGGGTCTTCTCTGTAGCTTTCCGGACTCCTGAGTCTTCTGTAGGCTTTCCTTGGGTCAGTCTGTCTTCTACTGTAACAGTGCCTCCTCTAGTGATAACAGCTACTCTAGGGTCTTCTCTGTGAGGTTCAGCATATATCAGTTGTACTTGCAGGTTCTACTGAGGTCCTCAACTTTCCTGAAGCTTAGCTGGCAATGCTGGACATTCCTCGATGACATGCTCGAAAGAGTTGCAGTAGCTTCAAGTGGTACATGGGTTCCGACAGTCCCTTGCCAAGTGTCCTGGTTGTGTGCAATTATAGCAAATTATCTATTCTTGACCTTGACCCATAACTCCTCCTCTTCCTCTTCCTTTGAATCCACCACGAGGATTGAAGTTTCCTTTCCCAATGGAGTTATATTGTGTAGTGTTTCCTTCTTGTTGTACTTCCCCTTGAATTTTGTATATGTCTCTTGACCTTTCGTGCATGAGGTCACAAGCCCTACAATCCCTATCATCGTGCCTTACAGACTTACAGAACATGTAATACAAATTTGTGGGTGTCTAAACATATTTTTGCATGTAATAGCACTCACCAGGGCGATGTTTATTTCTACATACCTCGCACCAGGGTGGGGTGACTTGCTTCAAAGGGCTCGGAGCTCCAGAGGCCAAGTATTCATGAAATATGGGACAGTGTTCCTTGTCATGGCCTTCTGATCTGCATCTGACGCACCAAATGTCTCCTCTTTTATCTTTTCCCCTGTCTTTCTTCATATCTTCGACCTGCAGAGACAAACTAGTTAGCTGACTCAATATTTAACTCAAACTTGAGATGGATTCTCCCATAGGGGTTGACTCTAACTTCATGGTGATTTCCAGTCCCTCAGCCTGCGAAGCAATCTTTTGTCGCATTAGAGGAACTCTTATGTGTTGTAAGAGGGCAGCAATGAACCATTCTTTGTTCTGCTCATCTGGGATCTGAAAAGTCAATCGGCCTGTTAAAGTCTTGAATCTCTGATCAAATTCCCAAATAGGTTCTGCTACCTTCCGCTTGATGTCTTTCAAATCTGTAATACACTGTGACTCCGACTTGGGTTTCTTGAACTCTGCAATCAACGCATTCTTGATCTCATTCAGCGGGTTAGGCTGTGCAAGTCCTTGGACAAGCTTCATGTACCATATTAGTGCATGATCCCTTAGGGTAGTATTAAACTGAGTTCTTTTGACAGCTTCGTCGGTGACATTCTTAATATTCCATACGACATCACATAGGAACCAGTATTCATCAGGATCTTTAGATCCATCTCCCCTAAAAATAGGGATCCTCATATCATCTGCCATAGATCTTCCTAGGGTTCCCGAATGAGTATGTGGTGGACTACTAGTGACAGTGCTCTGAACGCTCTGGTGGCTTGGATTACTCTGATTGCTTAATGCTATTGAATCGACAGGGGGGATAATAGTACTTACTTCAGCAGTATACGCAGTTCCTGAAGTTTCTGACTCATCCCAGTGAGTTTCTTCAGCTTTCCCTTCCTCTGTACCAACGGGTTCTGAATGCTCTTCGTCTGTCAGATCTGCCTCTTCTCCACTGTAGAAACCCTCGTCCCCATAGTTCTGCTTAAACAGGTTCGCAAGATGAACTTCTCTGAACGCTCTCCCACTACGTGTATGTCCAACCTCTGTGTCGTTGTCGTTTTCTGAGTTCTTGAACATTAGCTTTTCCAGATCCTGCCAATCTATTGTATCTTCAAGATGTTCTTCTTATGCAATAGCATCTTGATCCTCAGCTTCAGAAAATGTAAAAATTTTCCTCTGGGTCCCTTGAAGAAATATCTCTCGGCTTGGCTATATGACTCTACTCTGTCAACAGCAAACTCAGTGATGTACCCTCCAATGGTGCAATCAAACCACTGATCTACTTCTCTTGACACAGCATTATCAATTCTATTGACCTTCTTGATCAGTGCCGACGTCCAACCCACAGGTGGCCTAGATCTAATCTCAAAATGGGTATCTGCTAACCTAGCTAACCACTCATATAGCTCTTGATGGATTCCTCCAAAGAAAATTTTGTGTATATCAATAAAGATATATCTCTCCAACCAATCCTCTGTACTAATATTACGGTTCTTTTTCTGAGATTCAGCGAAGTCCCTTTCTTGATCCTCTATCCACTTTTGAATTTTTGTCTTTGATGAAAACCACCTTGACATTCCCTCAAGAAGATTCATGTCTTGGCAACGGAACCATTTGTTGGCACAGGGGCAGACTCGGGGTTCAGCTCCAAGAGAACACATACAAACCCTAACTATTGTCCCTTTCGGCAACACCTACAAAGCAGATGCAGTCTCACCCAAAGCAGCTATGGAGGGTTGTAGGATTGAGATGTCTACAACCAAGGGGAATATCAAGTGGATCTAGTACTAGAACAGTACATCATGCATATATCACTTATCATATTAGATCTACTCCACACAACTATCTATCAGATCTAACACAGTAATGAAAAAGTAGTATATCAAAGGGAAAAGAACATAGCATCAATCACACACTACACAAGGTATACGTGGTTCACCCTCTCTCTAGGGCTACGTCCACAGAATTGTGCTTTATAATATATTAAGATGAAGCATACAGTTCTTGTCTGCGCTCTCAGCTAGAAGATCTTCTCTCTTCTCCTCTTTATCTCTTCCCTCCCTGTGCACCCAGTTGTAGGGTTGATCTTCGCACCAAGCTGAAGATCTTAAAATACAGAAGGCTCTCGTACTCAACAGCTCTCTCTCCCTCAATATTACTCACTCAATCACACAATGACAAAGACAACAACAACAATCATAACACCAACATCAACAACCCAACCCAAGTTCTCTTGACCTTTATTTATACATTACAATAGCTCACTGACATCCTTAGGTCAAAACCTAGGTGTCAAAAACCCTAGATACCAAAACCCTAGGTGTCTAAAACCCTAGTTCAACTTGATCCGCATTTTCAAAACTTCGCCAACCTATCTTTCCTTCCTTCTCGTACGGTGCTCCAAAGCATCCAATGGTGGATTTTTCCTCTTGCTAAGTTGTCCATGATCCTTCTTCCTTTCTAATCTTTCATCCTCGATCTCCTCATCCAATGGCTTGCTTTCTCTTACTTCGCTCCGTCTTTTCTACTCTTTTGCTCACTTCGACCCAGTAACAGTCACTGTGTCTTCCACGCAGTTCACATTTTGCCTTTTTCTTCCTTGATCTTCGTTTTCTTTCATAGCTAAGGGCCATCACCATCACATGCCCTTGGGAAACTTAGGCTTATCGAGTACCATCACTTGGGTTATGTAACACTCCAACTAACTTCCAAAGGGTTGTCCTAAGGATATTCTCTGACTTGACAAATGATTGTGTGGAAATCTACATGGATGACTTCATCGTGTATGGAGACACCTTTTAGAAATCCTTGGACAACCTAGAAAAGGTCTTGATTAGATGTCAAGAGACAAACCTCTCTCTCAAAAATGAGGAATGTCACATGCTTCTCACTGAGGGAGTTGTGCTAGGACACCACGTATCACTTGTAGGGATCCAAGTGGATCTCCCCAAAATAGAAGTTATCCTTGGGATTCCAGTTCCCACAACTTAGAAGGATGTCTCAAGTTTCTTAGGGCTCACGGGATGATACTAAAGGTTCATAGAAAAATTTACAAAGTTAGAATCGCCCTTATTTCAATTACTCAAAAAGACTACAGAACTCTACGAGATTGACCATTGTCAAGCCGCGTTTGAATCCTTAAGGGAGAAACTATCAATTGCACCAATCTTGTGGGGTCCAAATTGGTTCCTACCTTTCCATATCTCCACGGACACTTCAAACATGGCCATTGGGGTTATCCCGAGGTAGAAGGAGGAGCAACAACCTTATGTTATCTATTACATCAATGAAAATCTCACCCCTGCTAAAAATATTTATACTGTAACTCAAAAAGAGTTTCTTGTTGTTGTATATGCCATTAATAAGTTTCACCATGATATCACGGGTTACTCAGTATTTTTTCATACTGACCACTCTTCCATCCACTACCTCATGAAAGGGCCTATCACTAATGGCAGAGTGACCAAGTGGTTGCTTTTGTTGTAGGATTTTAACATTTCAATTATTGATGAGTCAGTGAAGGAAAATGTGGTTGTAGACCTCCTCTCTAGGCTTACCAATAAAGAAGAAGTCATCCCTATGGAAGACACATTCTTAGATGAATATTAGTTTTCTTTATCCATTAACACACCATGGTTTACAGACATTTCTAACTACCTGGCTTCAAGGAGGCTTCTGCAATATCTATCACCGAAAGAATTCCAAAGGGACATCCGACAGAGTGCCATGTACTCTTGTATCAAAGGATACCTCTTTCGCATTGGGCAAGATCATATCATCCGACGGTATGTTTGAGAGGAAGAAACCTATGACATTATGAAAGCATGTCACGATGAACCTTGTAGGGGGCACTTCGTCGATAAAAGAACTATACCTGGGGTATTATTGGCCTACCATCTTTCAAGACACCACGAAATACGTCAGGAGCTGTGAAAAGTGTCATATGATGGGATGATCAATGAAACCAGATCAAATGCCACTCTAACCTCAGATCCTAATGGATCCCTTCGAGAAGTGGGCCCTCAACTTCATAGGACCCATCAACCCGCCATCGAAGTAGAAGGTGTACATCTTGGTGTGCATAAATTATGCGACCAAATGGGTTGACACTAAAGCGCAACAAAAGGCTACATACAAAACAGTGGCTAACTTCTTGTATGAGAAAATCTTCATCTATTTCAGAGTCCCTAAAGAGATTGTTACTGACCAAGGGACCCAGTTCACTTCTAAACTTATCTGGTCAATTACTAAGCAATTCAAGATCAAGCACCGGATGTCTACTCCATACCACCCTCAGGTAAATGGATAGATGGAGGTCAATAACTAATGCAGCCCCCCTCCTCTCCTCGGGGTTGCATGACCTCTCGATTTAGGATCGTTTAATAACTGGAGTCAGATCGACTCTTCGGGCCTCTACTAGACCCAAAAAACCTTATCCATGGGCCTCTATTTCTTTCCCCTCACTTGAAACAATGAATAAGGACTTTTGAATACCCACAGAGTCTTTGAAGAGACTTTGGGCCAAACTGTCAGAAAACTCTGTCAATACCCGATGATTTCGGGTCTATTCCTCCTCCTGGTATAGGTCTGAACTCACCTGAACCTCTCAACACTTTTCCTAGCTTCTCGTGTCTTTAGTTTTGATTTTCAGGCTTTAGCCCCTTTTTCCTTTGGTGGCAACTGCATGTGACCACGGGCTATGAACTACGACGCTTCAGCATTCAGGAGTTTTGGCTACAACCAACTCCACTTTCCTCTAGTAGTGACTTTTCTCTGAGGTGGCAGATCTTCCGCCACATGTTCGTTTCCAACGTGTTATCACATTTCTTTGTAAATGGGGCGTTTTGCGAAGAGGGTGGCCTCTTGGTGAAAAAATGGAAGAAGGCGGGCAGAAAACCCACATTTTGGATTCTATCTTAAGTCAGATGCATGATGTGACCTCTTGGCGTAGAATGATAAGACGCACACAAATCTGGACAGTCAGGATTTGTGCTCCTCAAATCGACAATCGTCGATCATATCGGGGCTTCAACATGCGCAAATGATAAAGTTTGTAGGGCGGTCCGGGGACGAAATTGTGGTTTCTTAAAGGCGCTACGTGTCATCCAAAGACACACATCAGGCCCAAAAGTAGGGAAGTTTCAAACAGCTTTTCGTAGCCCCAATATATGCATCTGCATATAACGCCCTATCCCAGGCCGACAAGTGGGTTCCCCCCATCTCTTCGCTCCCTCACAACTATCCTCCACTCACTGTCTCATCGACACTCGTCCCCTTTGCATCTCCCGCCACCTGTGCTATCTCGTTCCACATCATCTCCATCCCATTACACCTCAGTTCACGCTTATGCAACCCCCCATACTATCCTAGGTATCCTCTTCCCATCCACGCCTTTCCACCTAGCCTTTTCCATCCATTATTCCATACTGAGCACGGCAGTCACAAACTTCAGCATCCACATCTGCTATCACGTATGCTCCCGCAAGCATCCAGCTCAGAACCAGATGGAAAAATGCAGAGGCCACCAAGCTCCACAGATGTAGAGTTGACTTAGGTCACCCTCGATCCTGATGAAGCAGTTATTAAGGTTGGTGGTGGCGGTTGAACATCGTTTCCACCATAAATGCAAAACCCAGAAAAGGATTGTCAGCCGGACGATTTATCTGTAGGTCCGCGTTGAAATGAGATTACGTCTGACAGAGCTTGTTTCTGACAGGAAGTTGCATGCGCAATCTGCCAGGAACCATGCAGACGTAAAGATTTCAATGCAAAGTCTCGAGCACATTTCTGGGGTTTGCTATGAGTATATAGGGGTCGTTCTCATATTTTGTAAGGTTCGATGGTTGAGCTTGGCTCCCGTATTGTAAAGTTTTAATGCAACTCTGGTTCTTCTGGTTATGTATCTGTATTTGAGACTTCTTGTTTAATGTAAGTAATCTTAATTTCGTATCTCTGTGAACGGTTGTGTTAGAACACTCGGGCATGAAGGATCCAGTTGAGGGTAGTTGTGTTCTTGTGATGTAGGTTTGATCATAATGACACTCCGACCAATTTTAATCAGTTCTTTATGTTTCTTTCCTTCCAACATTGAATGACCCGGGCATGGATGATCCAGTCGGGAAGTTGTTATTGAATTGTGATGTATGTTTGATTTCAGTTCATAATAATTTCATTCAGTTCCTTGAAGCTCTGAGCCAAGAAGATATTGTCTTCTGAGTTTTTCTCTCCTTGGTTGTTGGAAGACCAGATGTCCATAGCAGACCACTTCATGCTCTTTAAGTTCTTCCCCCAACTCACCACTACACTGCAAATTGCTGACTGAAGTTAGATCAAGACCTCACTTACCTATGCATACCAACCCAATTTTTTGAGTTAGAGCGATATAGTCGTGAGTCTGCGTCCATTAGACCTCCTTAAAATTTAACCATTGCGACATACAAACTAATGGGTATTGGGCTCACCTCTGCAGCAATCCAGGGGTGACTTCTAGTGATAACACAACAAATGACTGGGATGACTTCGAGGCTCCGGCCTTCGGGAATCCTCGTGCCTTCACACTTCAATTCCTCTGAAGTACTTATACTCCAGAGTGCAGGATCTAGTGACACCTGTCTTGACCAATGGACAACCCAAAGCTACTTCAGCTCCCACGATTTTGGGAGTTTTTCACCCTTCTGCACTCGCTCCTCTGGGATGCAGGATCTCCCGCCACATGTCTGCGACTCATGGATGGCTGAGATCTTCTCTGCTACTCCAGCTTCGAGGATTTTTTAAGCACCTCACTCCATTTCCTCCGAAGTGGCTCTTCTCCGAAGTTAACAATTTGTTGCCATGTGCCTTCCTATGCCAATGGCTAGGATCTACTCCGGCACTTCGAAACTTCGAAGATTCTGCAACCACCTCGTCTGAAATATCCCTGAGTGCAATTCCTCCGGAGTCTCAGATTTCACTCTACATGTCCCTCCTAGCACCAACGGCTAGGATCTATTATGGCCTCGGAACTTCGGTGATTCCACACTCTTCTTGTCTAAGAACTTCCTGAGAACTTCCACTCCAAAGTCTCAGATCTGTCGCCATGTGTCTCCTGACTATCAACGACTAGTATCTGCTCTACTCCTTTGCGCTTCGACGGATTTGCTCGCTACTTACCGGGATTCTCCCAGAGTGTTATTTCTCCAGACTTCTAGATATTTTTCAACCTATCCCTCTGAAATATGGATGGTCCCGATCCACTTCGGGACTTCGGTGAGTCTGCTCTCTTGTGCACTTAAAAGGGATTAAATTTCATGCAATTACCTAGATCCAACGACTATTGGTCCATCGCGCTCATGTTCAATGGTTGTGATCTGTCTTTCTCCTACGCGCGCTCCACCTGTCTAGACATAGATCTAATGGTCCAGATCTCTCCTTGCAACTGATCCAACAATAGTGGTCGCTCCTCATCCTCAGCTTATGCTTTCTCTCGAATTGGAAGAATTACAAGTATTCAAAGGGTTCGACCTTTGAATCTTCTCCTACAAACCCGACTGTTGGGTCTTGACTTGCACTTGTGGGAACACTATCCCTCGTTGATCTTGTGAATGTAATTTGACCTCGCTCTGAAGCACCCTT
>ML850094.1:44392-59568 GCA_009831015.1 Picea engelmannii
GGGCCTAAAAGACCACTATTGTAGCACTTATGACTACTTCATAAGCCTATTCGGCAGTGGTTGCTTGTTTTGTAGCACTTATGACCACTTCATAAGCCTATTCAACAATGGTGGCTCATTTGTAACAACTATGACCATTTCATAAGCCTACTCGGAAATAATAATTTATTTCATGGTAGTCCTGGTACATGTCATGACAATTATGGTGATTTTGTAGCCACTTTAGCAATAAATCATCCAAATCATAGAAAATACATTCATTTTGTAGCACGCCATGTAATGATATCGCATTATGTAGCTTGTCAAGACTCAATTGCATTCAATTGCATGAAATGAAATGACATGATCTCCATAAGGATCATTCGTGATAAACTTATTACACTCTTGTATCCTTATAACCAATCGATCTAACAATTAGGTTCATAACCGATAGAGGCTTCAAGCTTAAAATTGTAAGGGGATTCACTGAATCATAGGCATAACCAACACCGTGAGTTCAAGCTACCAGTAGACATGGGGGGTCAGTCAATAGAACCGAGCTCGAAAACATTGAAGATATAAGGGCCAACTCCGAGGTAATGGAGGTATTTGCTTGATATGGTTGGCTCGGGTTCCTTGAAAGATTCCAGGGCTCGTATACATAGTTTGCACTTGAATTTTCCTAAACCTTTGATGTGAATTGAGTTATGGTGCAACAATTGGAAATTGCAGTTTCAGAGGAGTCCATAAGCCAAGCCACAAGACTTTTGCAACAAGAAGGAATGTGGCATAAAAAATTTAGGATTGCAAGTGAGAGTTGGTCCCTATTTCTCAAGAAACCCTCTCCATTACCCGATCTCAAAAGGGGTATTCATAGGGATGCATTGTCACCACCCTGAAACAAGGTCGTCTTCTTCTTGAAAATTTTATCACTTGCATGGGTCGGCTCAATATGGCATACCATTATCACATCCAGGATCTGATGGATTTAAAATTACATAAGCCACTCAATATGCCCTACTATATGCTTAAGATTTTAACAAATATGACTGAGGCTACGAGGAAGTGATGGAATCCTAAAACTGAATTATACCACAAGGGGTTTATAAGGATGTTGATCAATGCTGAATTGGAATGGTTGGATGTTCCTTCGAGCATATTTGCGAAGAGGATGGTGGATAAGCCACGGGTTGGGGCTTTACCACCGAAAAAGGGGTTCAATCAAACGTAGCTACAAGAGGCCACAATGTTGGAGCGTCACCACTCAACGATGGTATCAAAGAGGGTGATAGGACCCAATAGCCTTATCACTAACAGTACTACTGAATTAGAGGATGAAGAAACAAGAATGGTGGTGAACATGGTATCGGATGTGTTGAATTATGGTGAAATATGCACAGATAATCTAGCTAACAACCATTCGTACAAAGCTTGAAAAATGATAGAAGGAGAGAAGAGATGAGAGAAAATAATCTAGAATTGTATTCATTGTATTCCACACTCAAAGAGTGAATAATTTACAATAGATATAGGCTATATGAGTAACTAATGCACATAGCAGTGATCCAAAGAGATCTAGACACTCACTGACAGACACTAAAGTAATCTTCCACCTAGTCCTAGTTAATCGATCCATGCAATCATGTAATGTTCCCAACCCAATTTTTTGCCTGGAAACAAGGGTTGTTTAGTTGTTTGTTTGTTGTTACTTGTGTGTTTTACAGGTTTACTTCATGAAGTTGTGCATTTAGGGTTTGTACTTAGAAGATCATATCATGGAGATATAGATCTGAGCATATAGCATAAGGAAATGACAAGATACAATCAAGAAACATGGATATAGAACCAATAAATTTTGATCTGACCTTTATTTAGATAATAGAGTGATCCTGATACAGTGGATATGCAGATCTGGGAGAATACTATAATAATAACCAAGATGGAATAATAGTTGCTACAACAATGTCCAAAACTGAAGATAATAACCTCCAAAGGCACCACAATAAACTGGTGAAAGGTACAAGATTGATTTCTTTCCCTCCAAGAGCTAGATCCAATCCTCCTAGCTGAGTTGCGCCCTCCTGGATGGATGTAGATGTTCAATATTTCAACCTCCCTCCTAGAGACCTCCAAATTCCACCAAAATGGCTAGAACAGTAGATCAGGGCAAGACAAACCCCCTGGCAAAGTATCAAGTTGAATGATGAATATCTGACCCTTCATATGGATGGAATCTATTTCTGTAGTGTGCCCTCCTTCTCTTCAACTCGTGCCAAGATCTAATAAATTATCTGAGAGAGAAACCCCCTCCAAAATGGGATAGAAAGGGCGCTCTTGGTCCTACAGAGAAAAACCAGAAGTCCTTATTCCCAAAATCCTTCTCCTCTTCCTAGATTGAACTGTTATCCTTCAGATTATGTGCCCTCCTACTAGAAACCCCTTGAAGTTGTGCATTGTCTCTTCCTTTGTTGATGGATATGACCTGTGTTTACCCTGTATGGTCCAAAGAACCGGGGTTGGAGATTTTCTATGCCACTCCTCTTAATAGATGCATGTATGTATGGTTGTAGCCTCAAGTATACCAAGTCACCAACCTCAAATGTGCGATCCACTCTATGCTTATCTGCTTGTACCTTTTGATGATTTTGTGCCCTTTGTAAGTGGTCTTTCTGCTCTCTGAGTATATCCTGACTCTATTGAATCCAATCATGTGCCATAGGAGCTCTACTGTTACCGAAGACAATATCCACAAAGGTGAGGGGATCATATCTATATAAGGCCCTGAAAGGTGACATACCAGTAGACATGTGATAGGTGGTGTTGTAACAATACTCTCCCAAATGAAGACACTTAACCCATGCCTTATGTTGTCCTAAAGCATAATTCTCAAGGTATCCTTCAACCCATTTGTTGACTATCTCGGTTTGGCCATCAGTTTGAGGATAATAGCTAGTACTGGGGGTCAAG
The DNA here is from genome assembly GCA_009831015.1 of Picea engelmannii. Taxonomy (NCBI): domain Eukaryota; kingdom Viridiplantae; phylum Streptophyta; class Pinopsida; order Pinales; family Pinaceae; genus Picea; species Picea engelmannii. The sequence continues at coordinate 47,339 of ML850094.1, forward strand.
GCTGTACCTACCAATATAAATAGTTCTTGCCAAAAGGTGCTCATGAACCTATTGTCCCTGTCACTCACAATGGTTTTGGGTAAACCATGCAACCTGAAGATCTCTTTGAAGAATAAATCTGCAACCTATGAAGCATTGAAATCTGTGGCAATGGCGAAGAAATGAGAAAATTTGGTTAATCTATCGACAACCACAAAAATGCAATCCTTGCCTTGGACCTTGGGCAATCCTATAATGAAATCCATGGATATAGTTTCCCATTTCTGCTCTGGGATGGGGAGTGGTTGCAATAAACTGGCTGGATGAGTGTGTTCATCCTTGTTCTCCTGACAGGTGGAGCATTCCTTCATGTAGCGCATCACATCCTCCTTCATGCCCTTCCATGTGAATCTCTCCCTTATCTGCATGTGTGTTTTCACAAACCCTTGATGCCCTGCGAATGGTGAATCATGACATACTTGTAATACTCATCTTTTGAATGTTGACTCAAGAACTAGGAAGATTTGACCCTTGTTGTAAATGATGTCATCCACAACCCTGAATTTATAAACTTGTGCCTTCCCATCCATCAACTCACAAGAAACCTGTTTTTTGAAAATTCCACCAAAAGGTGCGCTTTCCAGTCAACTGAAATATCTTTCATAGCATGGATTGAGGGTCTTCTAGATAAGGTATTAGCCACCACGTTATTTTTCCCTTTGACAAATTCAATGTCAAAGTCATAGGCCTGAATCTTGCTAACCCATTTATGATGTCTTTCTTTTAATTCCTTTTGATCCAAAAAGTACTTGAGGCTATTGCGATCTGTCCTCAGAAGAAATTTGGCCCCAACAAAGTATTGTCTGAATTTTTCCAATGCGTGCATGATAGCTAACATATATTTTTCATAAATGGTATAGAGAAGTTCAGGACCTCTAAGTTTTCTGCTCTCATCGGTGATGGTGTGCCTATTTTGCATGAGTATTGCTCCAATTTCTTCTCCTGAGGCACCACACTCCAATATGAAAGGTTGTGCAAAATCTGGTAAGGATAGTACCGGGCAAGTTCTCATTACCTTCTTCATCCTCTCAAAAGTCACATGTGCGTCTTGGCTCCATTTAAATGTGCCCTTTATGTTCAAATCTATCAATGGTGTGAAAAGTTGGGAGAAGCCTTTTCCAAACCTCCTGTAGTAGCAATAGATGCTAGGAAATCCCTTCAATTCAGTAAGAGTCTTGGACGTTAGTCAGTCAAGTATGGCTTTTATCTTCTCTTGGTAAACTTGTACTCCTTTCACTCCAATGATCTGCCCTAAATAAACAACTTATGCCATTCCAAATTCACATTTGGATTCTTTAGCATATAAGGATTGTCCTTCCATGATGGCCAAGATCCGCTCTACATGTTGAAGATGACCCTCCCATGTTTTGTTATATATTAGCAAATCATCAAAGAAGACTAAGAGGAATTTCCTCAACTTCTTGTTGAAAACGTGATTCATACAAGATTGGAAGGTGGTTGGCACATTAGTTATCCCAAAGGGCATAACCAGGAATTCATAGTGACCATAATGACATCTGAAAGTTGTTTTGGACACATCTTTCTCCCTCATTTTGATATGATGATAGCCAGAGCGCAAGTCTATTTTTGTGAAGTAAGCAGCCCCATGAAGCTCATCCAATAGCTCATCAATCCTAGGGATGGGATACCTGTTCTTGATGGTATTTTTGTTCATTTCCCTTAAATCAATACACATGCGCATCGTCCCATCTTTCTTCTTGACCAACACTACTGAAGATGCAAAAGGAGTAGAACTTAGCCTAATGTGACCTAGGTCTAAAAGTTCTTTGATAGCCTTTTCAATTTTGTCCTTATACCTTTTTGGGTGTCTATAAGGAGTAGTAATGACAGGTTTTTCTCCCTCTTCCAATTCTATCATATGCTCAAACCCTCTATCAGGTGGTGCTCCTGGTGGGATTGGTTCAAAGACCTTGTTGTGCCTATCAATGATTTTCTGAATATCCAGTGAGTAGTGAGGATGCCCTTTCTTGCATACATGTACTGAGATTATGCACTTTGTTGTGTATACAATGTCTTCTCTTCTGAAAATAGATTCCATGTGCTTTGTTTTCACCACTCTAGGTGTATTACCTGACATCCCTCTAAGCATCACCTTTTTTCCACTTTCTTCATTGAAGGACATCTCCATGGTTTTGTAGTTGGTGGTGATGTGTCCCAATGTGCTAAGCCACTGGACTCCCAAAATGATGTTAGTATCTAGTAGGTCAATCACATAAAATTCCTATGCCAAGTCATGTCTGCCCAAGGTAAGCTTCATCCCTAAAATGTACCTATCACAAGGCATGGTACTCCCACCTCCTACCTCCACACCAAATCCCTCAAACTCCACTATAGGTATATGCCTTATTTTCAGTAAGGCTAAATCTAAGAAGTTGTGTGAATCTCCCCCATTAACGAGTACTACAACCTTTTGTCCCTGAAGCACTCCTCTCATCCTGAAGGTATTGAATTTAGGTAATCCGTTGATGGATGCTATTGTGAACTTCTTTTCTACTGCAAGGCCGAAACCTGCTTCTTCCCCTTCTTCATTAACTGTAGGGTCCACTCTAGGTGGATTTGCTTCTATGTTCTGGATATGGCCGAAATATTCTTCCTTGTCATCATAAGAAATTACCTCAATATAATGGGCTTTGCCTTTACCCATGCATTTGTGTCCTGGCTCCCACGGTTTCGTGCATGTAAAACATAACTGCTTCCTCCTCAGTTCTCTTCTAATAGCCTCATCCATTCTGCCCTTACCTTTGTCAACCCCCCTTTGATATCTTCCTCCTTGGTTTATGGGTGGTCTAGGGGAAAACTTAGTTTTTTTTGTAGATCCCATCAAGTCCCTAGTCCGACATAATGCCTTGTGTAAGTTGGTAGGTTTAAAATCCTTGACTCAACCTTTTAGGGGTTCCATCAATCCCTTTGTAAGAAGCATCATTAGTCTTGCCTGAGACACATCTGGCACCATTACTGCTCCCCTCTGGAACTCCTCTATATAGATATTTGGTGACCCAGTTTGTCTGAGTTGTGTGAGTTCCCTGAAATGTAGCTTTGGATCTCCCTGATCAAACATGTCCATAAGTCTTTGAGTGAACTCTGTGTAAGTAGTGATTTGGTTATGACCCAAGGTGGTCAAACCATGGTACCACCAATCATGAGATTTGCCCTCCAAATACATGGTGGAAAACTTGATGGCATCCATCTCCCTCATGGGGTTGAGTTGCAAGTAAGTGTCTAACTTATGTACCCAATTTTGCGCATACACCTTGGGAGAGCCATCAAAGTATGGAATCTCTATTTTACCTGCCCTGCACTCACACTCATTGTTGTTCCTGTGATAGTTTTTGGGTTGACCACTGATTTTGATACCACAATATTGGTCCAATTTCACCTGTCTCGTGAATCCTTCACTCAAGGCCTCATATTCCCTGGCGTATTCCTCAAAGTGGTCTTCTAGTTCATTAAAGTAGTTACCCTGTGACTGGCCATCCAAAAATGTATGCATATAGGGTCTAGGAGTAACCCTATTGTTTGATGCCCCCCTTGAGGACCCTCCTTCAAAGCTCTGTCCCTCTGCATGGTAGTGAAGATCCTGGTCATGGTAATGTCCAGTTCCCCCATGGGAGCCATTGGCTTCCTTGTTTGCATAATTTATTGGGCCATCCCCACCATGTGTCATCTGCAACAGGTTTTCCTGATTAGCATTTATTTTTCCCAAAGTCTCCTTCATTTCAACCTGTCCCCTGCGCATTGTCTCATGGTTCTTTTGTAAATGGAACTCAAGTGTACTCTGTGTATTGTCTATGGAACTTTTCAACTCCTTTGTTGTACCTACTAACACTTGTGGATCATTGTCCTCACATGAACCTTCCATTTTTGCCTTTGGTTCCCCTGTCTGTCTTCTGCACATGCCCATATAGATACCACTAAACGTATGCATGTGCTAATCCCCACAAGATGGGAGGATTTAACGCTTTGATACCACTATAATGTTCCCAAGCCAATTTTTTGCCCAGAAACAAGGGTTGTTTAACTGTTTATTTGTTGTTACTTGTGTGTTTGCAGGTTTACTTCATGAAGTTATGCATTTAGGGTTTGTACTTAAAAGATCGTAGCATGGAGATATAGATCAGAACATATAGCATAAGGAAATGACAAGATACAAGCAAGAAACACCAATATAGAACCAATAACTTTAGATTTTACCTTTATTTAGATAATAGAGTGATCATGATACAATAGATCTGCAGATTTGGGAAAATACCATAATAATAACCAAGTTGGGATAATAGTTGCTACAACAATGTCCAAAACTGAAGATAATAGCCTCCAAAGGCACTACAATAAACTGGTGAAAGGGAAAAGATTGATTTCTTTCTCTCCAAGGGCTAGATCYGATCCTCCTAGCTGAGTTGTGCCCTCTTGGATGGTTGTAGATGCTCAATATTTCGGCCTCCCTCCTAGAAACCTCCAAATTCCATCAAAATGGCTAGAACAGTAGATCAGAGCAAGACAAACCCCCTGGAAACRTATCATGCTAAATGATGAAGATATGACCCTTCAGATCGATGAAATATTTTTCTRTTGTGCACCCTCCTTCTCTCCAACTCGTGCCAAGCTCTAATAAATCATYTGACAAAGAAACCCCCTAAAAAATGGGCTAGAAAGGGYGCCCTTGACTCTACATAGAAAACCCAAAAGTCCTTATACCCAAAATCCTTCTCCTCTTCCTAGATCGAATTGTTCTTCTTCAGATGATGTGCCCTCCTGCTGGAAACCCCCTGAAGTTGCACACTATCTCTTCCTTTGCTRATGGATGTGACMTRTACCTATGGYAGAATGGTGTGGGAGGAGTATTTCACCCACGGGACCAAGCTTGGATCAAGATAGGTGGGATCTTTCACCACCGAGTTGATCTCTAGGGTTTTTAATCTCAAAACCCTCAAAACATCTTTATGCTCAAGAGCCCAAATGCAAAAGTAATAATAATCTAGAATGAGTGATAGATGTGCCCTCCTTTTCTTTTATACCCTGATCTAATTCTCTGTTGAGTTAGTTAACCATCTCCTGGGGTTAACTCCTAGCTTTTTCACACATGCTCTTTATCTTTTCTTCATTTTACCTTTTCTCCCAAAGCCAACTTAAAATCATAATTGTGTGCTTCGGTAAGTGCTTTGGAGTGTCTTGGTCTAGTGGGGACAACTAGACTACTAAGTCTCTCACAACCTCTTTATCACGAGGTGGGGGACATTACAAATCATCAGTTAACTGAGTCACACATGTGGAAATGAGAGAAGCACATGCAACTGTTGGTGATAAAATTGAAGTTGTCATGCATGAGTGACTTCCATTGGTCTAATTGACTGTAACTAAGTGTAACTAACTCTGAACTGAAGAGGAGTGCCCTATTTTGTAGGGGACTATTCTCTAGAGAGAATATTCTCATCTACGGTAGCACCCTCAACATTAGACTACCAACCTTAGGAAAAGAATTACCTAGGTGAGTGTGTAATATCTTCAACACCCCCCACCCATGAACATTACTAGGGTGTACATGATGAATGGGTCTTGCCCTGGAAACCAATGCCATGTTAGGTATGCATTGTACAATGCATCTAAGAATGAAACACTAAAAAAAATGGAGGAAAAGAGGGAATAAATCATGGGAAACCACCCCCTTTAAAGTACAATGCATAAAATAATGAAGAAGGAATAAAATGTAGTTGCTAAGCAATTGTGTCCTTCACTCCAAGAAGACCTTGCAAATGTGTAAGTTTAAGCTCGGTAAAGATTTTGTTGAAGAGGTAGATGTCTATATGGATATGATGAAGTAGATGCACCAGTGAGATGTCCACATATATCCACTTTCTCTTTTTGTAAATAAGAAGATCCAGATGAATTTTCAATAATACTTTGTAAATTGTGTGGTCGTTTCCAGAAAAATGTTGAAACTTTGTTGATTTTAAAATGCTCATAACTTCACTTCCCGGACATCGTTTAGGACAATGTTTTTTTTGAAATTGGATATTTTTCCGAGATGAATTCAAATATCCAATTTTTTTATTCAAATTATGCTCATAAAGTGTCATAAGTGAATCTGAAGTGTGCGACCCCCTTTTTGTCTTTTGAGATGCATGCATGTGGCTCCTGAGATGCATGAATGGTAGTCTCTGCATGTGGCTCCTAGGATGCATGCATGGCACATGCAAAAAATTTGCATGTAACTCCTGAGATGCATGCATGATATCTTCCACATGTGATTCATAAAACAAATATGAAATGGAGAAGACATCATCTCCAATGAATGGAACGAAACGATGTGAAAATACTTGCGTAGAAGGCTCTTTAGAATGAGAGGCTTGATCTTCTTATGGATTTTCTTCTGGCTCTATGTTTTCAATCTCCTACATGCAATATTCACAATCTTCTTTGCTCCTGAATAGAACCTCCAATCTGGTCCATAGTTCCTTCAGAGTTGAGAGTGATTCCTCCTCTACATGATACTATAGTTCAGGAGAAATAGATATGCAGTTAAATTTGAAAGCCATGTCTTATGTGTTGAAAAAGTAATTTTTCTCATCGGAGGAATCACGCTATACTTTTGTTGCCATGGTTATTTGGTATAAGCCTCTACATTTGAGTTGAAGCAATGGATCAAACATCATCTCCAATGAATGGAACAAAACGATGTGAAAATACTTGCGTAGAAGGCTCTTTAGAATGAGAGGCTTGATCTTCTTATGGATTTTCTTGTGTCTCTATATTTTCAATCTCCTACATGCAATATTCACAATCTTCTTTTCTCCTGAATAGAACCTCCAGTCTGGTCCATAGTTCCTTTAGAGTTGAGAGTGATTCCTCCTCGACATGATACTATAGTTCAGGATAAATAGATATGCAGATAAACATGAGAGTCGTGTCTTGTGTGTTGAGAAAGTAATTTTTCTCATCAGTGGAATCACGCTATACTTTTGTTGCCATGGTTATTTGGTATAAGCCTCTACATCTGAGCTGAAGAAATTTTTTTGGCTTCCAATCCAAATAGTTATGATGTGTGAGAAGTATTGTCGGTGAATAATCCATCTTTTCTAACTGTATCTCCCTTCCGGACCTGCAAATAATATACCTTTGCACCTTGCTCCTAGCAACATGTGGGCTATGATACCATGTAAAGTTATGGTGAAACCTGCACATAGAATCTAGAAAACAACAATTCATACAAAGCTTGCAAATTGAGAGAAAGAGAGAAGAGATGAGAGAAAAGAATCAAGAATTGTATTCATTGTATTCCGCACTCAAAGAGTGAATAATTTGCAATAGATATATGCTACATGAGTAACTAATGCACCATAGTAGTGATCTAGAGAGATCTATACATTCACTGACAGACACTGAAGTAATCTGCCACCTAGTCCTAATTAACTTATCCTTGCAATCATCAATTAATTGAGTCACACGTGTGGAAGTGAGAGAAACACATTCAACTACTGGTGATAAAACCGAGGTTTCCATGCATGAGTGACTTCCAATTGTCTAACTAAGTGTAACTGAATCTGAACTAAAGAGGAAAGCCTTATTTTGTAGGTGAATATTCCCATCTATGGAAGCGCCCTCAACATTGGACTATCAACCTTAGGAAAAAAATTACCTAGGTGAGTGTGTAATATCTCCAACAGGATGACCCCATCATTAAAATTGCTACAGAACCACAGGTCGAAGACACGAGAATGGTGGTGGATAGGGTATCATATGACTCCATTGTTGAAATTGCTACAAAATTTGAGGACGAAGAAATTCGATCGGGGATTTCAGATAAGGGATATGATCAAGCCCTAATCCATGAACAGAGTTGGGTAGGGTTTGAGGAATCATCACCACCTCGTCTTGTGACTAAAGATCCATAGTATTCACTTTTTTTTCCAGGATCAAGGAGATCCGATCGAAAGCAGAGAAACAAAACCAAGAAAGTTAAGTCACACTTGGTTCCTAAGCCTCTTAGGTTTTGTAGCCCTAACTACCAGTCATTACTCAAGAAAAACAAAAGGTCAATGCTACAAAACTAAAGGCTCAATAGCAAGCTACGATATCATAAACTTAAGTTTGGAAAAATAGAAAACTTTTTGGATCATATCGTTCAAGAAGAATTTTTAGAGGTTAGGGTTGATAACTGTGTTGAGGTACATGTGAAGGAGGCCCAACAACTCAATAATGTTTTCCTTGATGATATCATTACTAACACCTATGCCTTCTGTTGACACTCGGAACTGAAAATGGGTTGCAGCAAATCAATCCCGAGGCAACCTCGAACCACTTTGGATTGGAAGCTGCCCTCCCCCAACCCGAGAGGGATCTCTCAAATAATGTCACAAAATGATCTTCAACAAGCGTGAAAAGGTGGGCAGATTTATGGGTAAATGATGGTCTTCGATTCTTAGAGTTTGGGGGTTAAACTAGGGAAATGGTCCATTGCGCATGGAGTCAAGTGAAAACCGAAGAAAGGAGACAATAGCAGAGATCATTTAACTTGTGGAAAGTGAGGCAAAGTAAGTCTATCTTTCAGCGATTTGATAATCATGATGCGGTAGCAGAAAAAGGAAAGGAAAGGCCGATGTAGCAGAGAATATATGTAGAATTCTGGAAGTGTAGACTGGTCTTACACCCGTCGATAGCTGGTGCAGAGGAAAGACAATAAACAATTACAGAAAACCAAAATTCATTCGTTATAGTAGTGGTCGTACTAAATTATAACGAAGCACATTAGTTAGAAGAAAACAAACTTGTAACACAGTCGTGACGGAATAAGGAAGAAATAAATAATATGATAATGACAATATCAACTGTGGGTAAGGAGCATATAAAATAAAATCCAAACAGATTTAACACAGTTGAAAAGAAGAAGAACATGTTGAAAGAATCAACCGTGATGAATCTCACAGTCTCAAGTAAATACATCATCTATATTATTTCATTCCTGGCTTACAAAATAACTCAGCATACCCAGGAACCCCTCTTCACAAGAGGTTTATTCCCCAGCGTTGCCCTCGCGCCCCCTCCTTTCTGTTACATACATCATTCTTTTAAAAGAGAAAAAATCTAAAATAAAACTCTTAGTGTTCCGGGAAATATGAACCGGTTCATCTTCATGGAAAACTGCGACTGCCATGTGATCTGCCGTTTGGGGGCACCTCTCCTTCGAATTCCCGGTGATGATTGTTCGGTGTCTCACATGAATCAATTTTCAACGACTTATCATGAATTCTATGAAGTTCTCCACTCTCAGAGAGGGACAGGATAGTTGTGTACATGTCCGCTGTGAACGGGGAGTTCTTTGGAAAAACAAATCCCCATTCTCTTTTGGTAAATTCTCCACCCACAATTCTAAATCCACAGTGCTTGGATAAAAATAAATGGATGTAGGGAAGTTCGTCCACAACTGCTGCTACACCTCCTTTGTTTGGTCCCAGAGTCAATGCTCTAGCATACCTCTCGGGCGAATCTAAAGGAACTAATCTGGATTTGGCTATATTGAATTGTTCTGGTAGATAGTTTCTAACAAATGATCCTGTTTGATATCCTATTGGTGAATTACTTCTTACTAAACTATCAATTCCTTGAATTGTTGGTGAAAGCTGCTGCGATGTGAGGATTGCTGATAGATTTGCAGTGTAACTTGACTTAATAATTAAGACCACAAATAACCATATGATAAGCACTGCTCTTCCAAGCATGCTCCCAGTTTTCCCATGCTTAGAGAACATCGTAGAGAAAGCGAACCAGAGACCATTACAAACTTGCTGCTTTGGATGCCCTCGAAACTCTTGGTTATTTCTATGCTCCACAATCCATACAACAACTCCTACGATAAGGAAAAATGCACCAGTGGTACACCACATCTCTAATGTACATGGATGTAAGAAATCCCATGCATTGGAATCTAGCTCTCTTACAGGAACCACCACAACTAGGCCTGATTCTACATAAGGCTGTGTGAAGTCCAAAATCTTCCACCGATTTGTCAAAATCGCAACATCTCCAATGACTGCATCAAAGTTCTGTAAAGTGACCTGCCTTACGAGATCATCGTAAGAGGCACTTTAGCATGACCCACAAGAACGGGCTCCTTGTTGGTGCGCTCCTCGATTATCAAAACCAATTGTTCTTCAAATGGTTCAGCTACAACGAACATAAGATCTTCGTTCTACAATGGTGTGTTGGTTCTGCTGCTGGCGGACCTAGTTCTTAAGATCTGGAAACCCAATTGAACTATGACTCTCAGATCGGGATATTGAACCTTTTTCGGCAACTGCAGATCCTGCGCTTCGATTACATTTACTCTTAGATACCACAGCTTCGGCGATAAATAGACCTTGGATCGCGTATGAACAATACCGCCTACGTCTGATTTCCAGGCCTCTGGAAATGCCTTGTCTGCCTGAGTTCCAATCCAGACCGCAAGCACTATGTCTCCTTTAACTCTCCCGTCCCCTTCCAGTCTATACCATTGAGGCACCAACGGACTGTCGGGAGGCATACGCATCGGAACCTTCGAGAGATCAAAGCAAACACTGCCGAGGAAATCATCTCTGCTTCCAGTGTCTTCATCCAACTTACATAAAAAATTCCATCCACGGCAGCACCCAAGAAACCGGATCTCCTTGTTGGCATTTCCATAAATCAGACTCGGGAACATACACGATGGCTTCCCTGCAAAGACTGGCGTTTTGGAGAGGTTCACGAAACACCTGTGCGTGTTGTGGCGATCAATTTATGAATTTGACAGTTCGACTAATTCTAGAAATGCTAGTTGTTATACTTAGCACTGTCTATGCTCTGACAGATAGTGCGTTTCTGGTCTTCACGTGGATTCTGTCTTAGGATCTTGTGTGAGTCATAACATTCGCGCAAGGTGACACTTGAACAACTGATTCGTTCTTGCCATCTATAGCATAACCTTGTCTGCATATTTTGCAAGAAGTGGTCACAAGAATATCATGCTTTCTGTGTGGTTACAGACGAAAAATATCTGGCTGTGAGCACCACCGTTACATTCCAAAACAAATCTCATGAGTACGCCATCACATTCAATTTTATTGATCTCATCATAACAAAATTTTTTGCCTTTATGCGGCATACAGTCGGAAAAATTCCAAATTAAACAAACAGATTTCCTGGACAGTTAAAAAAGGTGCAGGATATAAAACATGAACACAATCAAACCCAGGTTTCAAGTTCACTTTTTTACTCATTCAGCTGCTTATGCCATCAATGTAAAGTAAGAACTGGGAAAATGACAGGTCTTGAAAAGTTTTTTTTTTATAGTGAAATCCACGTCCTATTGTAGCCATAAACTTGGGGTCGGGACATGAAACAATTATGGGGAAGTCGCAGGTGAGGTGCACCATCCCATGAATGAATACGCCAGTTGCAATTCCCACGGCCATCACCTTGTGAAAGTTGATATTGTCATCAAACGGGACAATTGAATTAGCCCTGGTCTTTCTGAGCCAGGTAATTGTGTTGCGACATACAGGGAAGAGAATGAGAGCCATGTTAAGCTTCAACGTCTCAGCGGCGCCCTTGGCAATGCAAACGCAATAACCCATCACCTGGAATGCAGCTTTGTTCTTGTATTGGAGAAATTTCCATGTGAACAAACACGCATTCAATGCTATCCAGAGTAAGATTATCCAGATGCGCTTCTAGTTCTCGTGGACGAAATCCTTTGCCAGCTCAAGGAATCTGTAAATGGGGCTTCTCCAACGCTTGGGGATCATAGTCTTACTCAAAGTTTTGTTGTGCTTTACATATCCTTCGTTCCCATAAGTGTTCACCATGTCCTGCAACAGGGCTTCAAGCTTCCATATCTCAATGTATCCTAGATGATCTGGGTCGAGCTCCTCCATGATGAGACCGGAATATTCTGCAGCATTCTCCTAATTTGTATGCATGGTCTTCTTCCATATGTTCAATCACCTCTATGCATGTTGCAACATCAAAACCATGAACCCGCCGATCAAATTCAGTGATGGACCCTTCATATATAAAGGCGTTTTGGAAGCTGGTCGTTGCTAATCGAGACTTATGATCCACATCAAATTTTGAATGAAGGACCTTGGCAGCACGAATAAAACTTCTCTGTGAAATGTCGACACCAGCAATATATACCAAGTCAGTTTTCTTTTCTA
>ML850096.1:7899-32265 GCA_009831015.1 Picea engelmannii
ATGGGGGGAAGTCAGAAAAGAGAGAGAATGGTTCCATTGAGGAGGACCCATAAATTGTCAAGATGAGGTGAGGTATGGAATGGATCTAGAAGAGAAGATGAGAAAAAGAGCATGAGTTACGCAAAAAGAGTTGAGGTAAGATGAAGAGAGGAAGAAAAAGGTGGAAAATAATTAGCTAGGGGTGTGCGACGAGGGGTCGGGTCCAATATGAAGAGAAATGAATCCACACATAGTGGTAGTGCGTGAGTGTATGTTGTGCCATAATGGAGAAAAGACGAGGATAAGCCCACAAAGAGGCATGAAATAGAGGAGATGGTGTCCAGTAAGGATACCATTAGTGATACTAGTACAAAACTAGGTGGAGAAGTCCACACCCCTTGGATGTTGCAGAATGTCGTAACCTTAGAAGAAGATGAAGCATAAAAAAGCAGTGCACTGATAAGAAGAGAGGATGGTACGCAGAGTGGTAATGTGTTGTTTGAAGAGATAGATTATGTGCAAAGTGGAAGTGCATAGATCGGACCGGGATATGAAGCGTGGATTTGTAGTGTGCATATCGTCCCCTAGTGGCAGGGAGACAAATTGATTGTAGTAGATGGTATTGAGTGTCTGCAAGTAGAAAAATTTCTGTGTCACCTTGCGAGAAGTTTTAGAAAAGATTGACTTAACCCCCCCCCTTGCGCATTGTAATCAAGAAGAAAACACATCAGATAGTAAAGAGACTGGAGTAGAAGAAAGAGAAGAAGAAGAGAGAAGTGACGAGACAAGTGAAGAAGAAGATGAAGCTAATAATACTTTACTGCAAGCGATAATGGTGTGGAAAAGTCCTACTAATAACAATCATGGAATAGGAAGTAGCTCAAGTTCAAAGATGGAAAATCAAGACAGTACACTGAGGTTTCCCGTGTTCCATGGAACAAGTAAGGATGATGCAGAGTAACATTGGTTTACATGTGAAGCAGTTTGGCCTGTATAGAGAATTACAGATGAAGCAACTAAAATCGCGCAACTAGAGGCCATGTTCAAGGATAAATCCCTAACATGGTACATGAAGTACAAGGCTACTACGCCAGCGGGACATGGAAGACCCCTGGCCGAAATTAAGAAGGGTCTACTAAGGGAGTTTCAAAAGCCTAAGTCAAAATCCCAATGCATTACACAAATTAAAGAAATCAAATAGAAGGAAGGAGAAACTGTCTGGGAATATGACCAACGGTTTAAAATCTTGTTGGATAGGCTGAAATTCCAATTCTAGGATGCGCAACACAAAGAATGGTTCATTGCGGGGTTACTCCCCCATATCCAAGTCTCGTTCACCCAACAAAAGGTGACGACTCAGGAAGAGGTAGTTGAAATCGCGATGCAGTTGGAAGCTACACCTGGAGGCATAAAGACATTAGCTGGGTTGGTGTAGGATCAATCACAACTGACCAACCTAATGATACAGCTGCAAGATATGGCCAAGAATAAAGTCGTGTGCGAGCACATATGATGTACTACATGCCGCTCCTAGGGGCATTGTCGAGATGAGTGCCCAATCCTTCCAAATTATGTGGAGACAGGTGCACCAAATCCATTTCCTTATGGATAGTTAGAATGATGCAAGATATGTAAACAACGGGGACATGTGCCACTCCGTTGTCCCACATTACAAAAATACCAGACAAATCACACTCTATTCTGCAAGTTCTGTTAATCCGTCGACCATGATGTCAACAGATTTTGCTCCCTCCAGTTAATGCAAGATAACACCTACAAATCTAGGTACAGGAGGAGCATAAAGGTGGTGAACACAGTGGCACATACAGAGGTGGATACCAAGGAGGTCCCTGAGGTGTATATGGGTGTGGTCATGGTCACAGATATGGTGGTGGAGGAGGTAGACCCCCACATGTTCTAATTGCAATGATATTGGTCATGTTTCATGATTTTGCACCAAACCGCACATGATCTGTGCATATTGTTATAGTCCTGAACATGTAGTCGAGGATTGTCCTGAATTACTAAATAAGTGGGAGGAAAAGAAGACCAATTGTAACATGGTGCATGTCGAGCCGCACAAAAACAAGAAGAAGAACAAGGAGGCTGACGTCCAGGTAGTAACCTGCGAAGGGGCAAAGATAGGGGCATAATTCGAGCATGGTGAAGGCTCAGGTCAAAACTAGATAGAAATATCAGGAAGGAACCTCAAACCCCTCCAATGTTTGATCCTGCTCAGTAGAAGCAATTTCTTCACAATGCACAGAGAGCACTCAAAGAGGAAAGAGCACACGAGGAGTTGCAATGCGTGACTCAAAGGTGTTGAAAAAAGGAAGAAAAGGTATATCGTTGAGGTAGTCAAGGCAATGATTCATGATCAAAATATACCCATGTTTTTATGGGTAGAAGCATCCAACACAACAATCTATATTCAAAACATAAGTCCTTATCAAATATTGGAAGATAAGAGTCCTAAGGAGGCATTCATAGGGGTGAAGCCAGAGGTGAGCCATCCGTGGATATTTGGTTGTCTAGTATACATTAATGTATCCAAGGAGAAGAGGACGAAGCTAGAACCCTCCGGAAAGGAGGGAACCTTTCTTGGATATAGCGAAACTTCAAAAGCCTACTACATAATCTGTATTCCAGGACAACATCAGATCGAAGTCAGTCGTGATCTTACCTTTAATGAAGAGACAAATTTCAAGAGATCCAGAGAATTTCACATAGATATTGTTAGTGAGGAGAAATAGGCTTCGAAGGATGATGGTATACATCCAACTAGTCCAATTGATCATCCTTCAGACCATTAAGAAGATCTAGTCAGACCATTAATGGATCTACCTAGAGACGTTGCAGTGACCAGGAAGAGGCCAACATGGCTTCGTGACACTTTGTAGGATGTAGAAGGATATGCATCTCCCCGTGGTACTTTCAGGTAGATCAAGAGACCTAAAAGGTTCTCAAGCTATATGGCACTAATGAGCCACATCATTGACTCAAAACCTTCCATTTATGAGGAAGCAACTAACAACATGTCTGGAAAGATGTCATGATGGAGGAGTATCAATCAATCATGAAGAATGTTGTGTGGGAGGTCGTTCCAAGACCAGAAGGGAAGTTAGTAGTAACTTCCAAGTGGATTTATAAATCAAGCATGCAACAGATTACAACATCGAAAAGTACAAAGCTAGGTTTGTGGCAAAATTATTCTCCTAGAATGAGGGAGTGGATTATGAAAAGACATTTTCTCTAGTCGCTAGGTACACTTCCATCATGACCACTGTTTCTCTTGCTTCAGTTATGGGTTGGAAATTACATCAGATGGATGTAAAAACCGCGTTCCTCAATGGTGTGATTGAGGAAGAAGTGTACATAGAGAAACCTCAAGGTTTTTTGATACATGGAAAGGAATGCCATGTATGCATATTAAAGAAGGCATTGCATGGACTCAAGAAGACACCCAGAGCATGGTACTCTCGGATTGATGGATACTTGATGAGCTTGGGGTTCACCAAGAGTGATGTAGATACCAACCTTTACTACAAGGTTGTTGATGGAAATCCTTTGATCTTAGTGATATATGTTGATGATTTGTTCCTCACGGGAGTAGGACAGATCATTATCAGGTGTAAGAGGGAGTTGGCCTCATAATTCGAGATGAAGGATCTTGGCTTGATGCACTATTTATTGGGAGTGGAGGTACGAAAGAGACCAGGAGATATTTTCCTTGGAAATGTAAAATATATAGTTGATATTTTTCACAGATTTGGTATGATGGACTGCAAGTCCATGGCTACACCTATGGATACAAATTCGAAGAATTTGAGTGATTCTACTTCAGATTCAGATTTGGTGGATCCCACTATGTACAAGCAGTTGATTGGATCCTTGATGTACCTGGTTAACATTGGGTTAGATATTTTCTTTGTAGTAAACACCTTGAGCCAGTTTATGGTAGAGTCGAGACACTACCATTAGGTTAAAACAAAGCATGTGTTGAGGTACCTGCATGGTACATTCAAATATGGCCTCATATATGTCTCAAGTAGTGAAGTGAAGCTGCAGGGATATACAGATTCTGACTGGGCAGGGAGTGTAGTGGACAAAAAGAGCACCTTGGGGTGCTGCTTCAACTTAGGATCATCTATTATATCCTAGATTAGCAGGAAGAAGAATTATGTAGCACTCAGTACAACAGAAGCAGACTATATCACATCCATTTTCGCAAGTCATGAAGTAGCATGGCTTCAAAAACTACTTGCAAAACTATCTGATCAACAACTTGAGATGACCTTGATACATTGTGATAACCAAAGTTGTGTCAAGCTTTCAAAAAATCTAGCATTTCATTACAGGTCGAAGCACATTGAAATAAAATACCACTTCATCTAAGAAATGGTACAAAAGGGAGCAGTGAACACTAGTACATATCCACAAATGAGAATATTGCATACATTCTCACCAAACCTCTGTCAAAGGTGAAGTTTGAATACTTCAGGGACAAGATTTCCATGATGTAGAATGTCTCCCTCACTGAGATGGAGTGTTGATGTTTTGGGTAGCATCAGGAAGACATTATCCTCATATTGGCCATGTGACTTGGCTAAGGAGAATGTCCCAAGCATAGTCTTTACCCTCGATCATGTAACTTGACAAGGACCGACAAAGACTCAAGGCACATATGCATCGAGAAGACATTTTCCTCAAATGGCCATGTGAATTGGATAAGGATAATGGACCAAGGCATTGATTTTCTCCATGTATTAGCATGAGGCACACATTCTCCTCAGATGGCCATATGACTTGGCTAAGGAGAATGGACCAGGTGTAGTCTCTATCCTTTATCATGTGACTTGACAAGAATTGACAAAGACTCAAGGTGCTATGCGGGAAATGAACACATCAACTAGGTGCATGCCAGAGAAGATTACATCAACCAAGCTCAAGGAAAACCTTTCTAGAAAAGAAGAAGTGTCAAGAAGTCAAGACAATGCCCATATGACCATTAAAGAAGCCCCAAGAAGCAATTGAAGACCCAAGAAGAGAAGTCATCTTTCACAAGTAAAAGACAAAAAACAATAAAGTAAAATTGAATACCCGGGAAGAGAAGTCGACCTCCACAATTAAAAGATAGAAAAAAATAAAGTAAAATTGAAGACCCAGGAAGAGAAGCCGGCCCCACATGAAAAAGACAGATGACTTGAAAAATACAAATAAAGGTTCATTTCATTTCATTTGACATGCTCACTCACTCATGAAAGAAGGCACAAGTTTCAAGGAGGTCTTATTTGGGGTAAACTCCGCTGCAACTTGAAGTTTTTGGTATTTTATCATATGCGCTACCTATTGGGAGTTGTGCTAGGTTTGGGAGGTGAATATTTGATATATCTTGGTATATGTTGATGGTGACAAACTTGTAAACTCTTGAATTGATTCTTCTATAAGAAAGGTTGTTGGGTTTTATCCCAAGGCTGGGTTTCCCGGGATAAATTCTTGTGTTCTTGTGTCTACCGTGCATGATTAATATTTCTAGATCTTGTTATTTTCTATGCATTGTAATAGTTGAGATTTTCAGTGTATAGTTATTCTATGATAATTGTGGCATGAAAGGAAATTTTACATTGAAATTATAAAACAATAACTATCAGATCTAAGAATCATAAAATTCAACGCTAAAACTGTGATATTTTTCTAGTAACAATTTACCTAATACACAATCGTAAAATGTGCCTTAAATGGTGATGTAATTTTTTCTTTTCTAAGTATTTGTGATGTGTGGGATTTCTCATGGTTCTTTGGTTATGATTACACACTTTGGAATGTTCTAATTACATATATGGGTCATTGTTCTATGGTTACAACATACATAGATTAGTATACAATTTTACATGATATAAATGGTGGAAAAAACATGATCAATCGATAATATATGAATGCTACAAGTGTGTGTGTAATCCATGTCTAACGTTTTTGTCCTCCTTGTCTTTAAAATATAGTAGCATACTTGATATTTCATTGGTTTGTCATTGCAAACAAATGATGTCTTAAAACAAAGTTGCAGTCATTGCCATATGATCTCTTAATTGTGGAATGGTCCCTTGATGATAATAATGAACTCTCAATCTCTAATTATTATGAATATGGTGGACAAATGATCTATTTTGGATACAATTTATGATTCATTTTCAAGCATTATTGTTCCATTAAATAAATACTTCACTAGCATCTCATGTTACATAGTTAATTGAGAAAGTGTGCATGAATGAGCACACTTGTCTAATTAAACTCATTTAAAGTATGTTCATAATTGGTGATTTGATCTACTATCAGTAATGTCCCCACTATAATCCCATTTTAATTAATGGTTAATGTATATATAATATGTGGCTATGGCCAAGCGATGTAATATGTGAATTGTATCTCTGAATGTTAATAATAAAATGTGATATCAGCTGCTAAGGGGACATGGACAGATATCGGGGATAAATCAATCCACAATAGAAGGGAGAGTCTAGGATAATGGTCAAGAGGGGTCCAAGAGGGAAATATCCATGTCTATTAATTCCATCCACATTCCTAAATTTTATTATGACTATGTATTAAACTCTAGTTTCTGATTGAGTGTTCCCAAATCCAATCATTGAATACATGTAAGAGGGTGGGTGTGAGAAGTCACATCCCATAGTTATTGGGAGCATGGGGGGATGAGTACAATCAGTTTGGGGAAGTGTGTGAGTCAAACAAGCAAGCAAAATGAGATAAATTCATATGGGCTATTACAACAATGTTTACACTTTCAATTTTTTTGCATGAGTAGCAAGGAGAGAGAAAGAAAGAGATCTTGATGTTGGAACATCCATGGAGGGAGAATTTTGGAGCGTTTTGGAGCTGAAGATTGAAGAGTCAGGTTGTCAGGCATGAAGAGTGAACTCTTGTGTGTTTTGCATTGAAACAACACGTGTTTGTTGTGGTTTGCTGGTAGTTTTCCTGACAACAAGTTCCCTTGAGTTTCCAACTGAGAGATTCTTGGTTACTTGTGCTAGAGAGACCATGATAAATTAATGGAATGCTTGAGGGACTAAGATCAGTGAAGGGGTGCATTCCTTGGGTTGGGAAGGTCAAGAGGAAGAGAGCTAGGGGAAAATCAAGATAGTTGTAGAAGAATACTAGTGAGTTGTGAGTTTATGAGTTGAGTGGACAGCGAGAGACCACCCTCTTTTGTGGATTACTAGTCTCATATCGGGGGTGATTTGTTGTTGATATTTAGAACAAAAAGTCTATGGTAGGGTCGAACATCCGTCCCAAGTAGTTGTATGCACAACCAAATTAAAAGATGAGTGTTTTATCTTGTTTTTGTGTCATTTTATGAGTTAAATTATTGTGCTTGAACTCTGTGTATGAGACTGATTTATATGATGTTGTAATGGAGTTCATTATCTGTAATTCATGTCTATTTTAGTATTTTGTAGATGCAATTAAATACTGGTAACAATTAGTAGCTAAATATGGTTGTAATTTATAGTTGTAAGCTACAAAAAATTAATTTAGTTAGCAAAAATTTTCATTTTTACGACTATTCTGCATCGTAATGTTCCTTGGATGGGTTGGGGGACGTTACGTTATGGTATCATAGATTCTGGTTCAAAAATCGGTCTTGTATGGGCTAAGAACCAGAGCGAATTGGTGTAATTTGTTGTTGTAGAATTTTCTCTATGTAAATTTGGGGGAAACATAGAAGTTGAAGCGAAAACCCCAAATTTGTGGGTGAATTTCGAGTTTGGATTCCTCAAGGCAGTCGAAGAGATGATCTGAGGCATGAATTTGTAGGTTGCATAGCTGCATTCAACCTCAAAGTTCAATAAATTCACACTCTAATGGTTTTTGTAGCCCTGAGAAGAGTTCAATGAATCGATGGATGAGATCGTGTTTAATCATGAGACCAACGGTCGAGATTCATTTTAATAAATTTAAAATTTGTAAGGTTTTGAATTTTGGGAAGGTTGAATAGATCAACAACTGAGATTCATTTCGGTGGTTGAGGAAATGAAATAGATCGACAATATAGATTCATATCGGTCATTGGAAGGTTGGATTAGAATCGACGATTAAGATAATCTTGATTGGGAGATTGACGACCCAGATTCACCTGGGTTTCAGTTGAATTTTTCTGTGTTAAAGTTCATCAACAAAATTTGTCGATGGTTGATGGTCAGATCAGAGATTTTGGCGAAGAGTTGATTTGACCAAAATATATCTTCGATCGTCGATGGCCGATGATCGAGGATCGACAAATTTTGTAAAAGGATTTCATGCGTCAAAAATAAATCTCCGATCGTCGATGGCCGATGGTTGGGGACCGATGGATTTTTGTGAAGGAGTTCATGAATAAAAAATAAATCTATGATGGTTGGGGATCGATAGAATTTGGCGGAAGTTTTCTGTGTGTCCAAAGGAAATCTCCAATTGTTGATGGTCGATGATTAGGTGTCGACAGAATCAATGTGATGTTCAAATTCTTCCAAGAGAAGTTGTCAAACGCCAATGAAGGAAAGAGTAGGGTGACGTTTCATGTCACGTCAACCTAGTTGATTCCTCGGGATTAGATGTTATTCCATATCATCTACGTGTCATTCCACATCAGCATAGTTTCCAAATTAGCAAAGAGATGCACGATGGTCGATGATCGGGTGTCAGGGAGATTCAAAAGAAGTTCTGGTTTTCCAAGAGAAATCTTCGTTGGTCGATGGTCGATGATCGGGCATGGGGGAGAATTGCAAGCAAGTTGGGTTCGTCGATCGACCAATTGCTGATGTAGCTTAGATAAATGGTCCATATTGTTTTAAGTGGTCGATCAATCGTGGAGATTGATCTGCAAGATTTGGAAAGGATTAACGGATCAACGACTCATATTTAAAAGGTTGTTACTACAATAAAACAATCAATTTTATATGAAAATTTCCAATTTTTTCATATTTTTGAATGCCATTAACTTTTGGGGCGATTTTGAGGCCCTAAACGACAATTTTAGTCAATCAAAACCCACGAGAATAGAGTGTACCAAGGTACACTTTGTTTCTGTAGCTCAAATATAACAACTCGGAGAGAGCTATCTAATGATTTATTTTGGGCACAAAACAAAGCTCGTATGAGAAAGTTACAACTAAAACAATTAAGCTAAAATTTTGGCACCATATTTCTTCCGGAGGGCAGAACTCCTTGCTCATATGTTTGTTTGGGGATCATGAGAAGTCTATGGAAATATAATGAACCTTAGAAAACACCAAAGAAGCCATATTTAGGATATGGATATGTAAAAATGTGTAGGAAGAAAAAGAGGTCACCTATATCATACATGGTTAAATTAGGTAAAATAGCCTAAACTTCTCTAGACCATAATTTTCAACTCGAAGCTTGGATTTGAGGAAACAAATAGTCATTGGAAAGGTCCTGAGGAGGAGGAGACACTCTCCACACATAAATTTGAATTGGGCATTATAATTTCTTACAAAGTGATAAAAGAGATTTATGTAATAGTAAAAGAGTGGAAATTGCAACTTGTAAATGTTGTAACTTTTTGCTCATAACTTAGACTAAGGAATGATTATAGTTGTTGGAAAGTTGTTTCAAAGAGGAATGCATATAAGGAATCATATTTTGATTTGGTTGATTATGTCCTTCATAAATTGGGATAAAGAGTAACTTGTATTCTAATTGATGAAATGTTTTGTGTTATGCATGTTCTAACATTAATTATTACATGCACATTTCTTGAAGAATTAGAGGTAAAGGAAAGTAATTTTGGTTCTTATATTAGGAATAGTGTTATGGAAGATGCTCAGGGATATTATAACCATGATAAAGAGATGTGAAGTATTCATGTTAGCATGGGAAATGTTGAGACATAGTCGAATGGAAGAAGAGGCAGGAAGGAGCCTGTAAGTATGAGAAGCTTGCATAAGGAAGTGAAGATCTATAAAGAAGATAATGAAAGGATTATGAAGGTTTAGGAAGAGATACTTCAAAGTCTAGATATGTTGCACAATAAAGTCAACAAAAAATTTGGCACTAAGCAAGCAACTAGTGCTAGACAAGTAACAAGATCTAGATCCCAAAGAAAAAAGGATGATCATGGAAATTATAGGCAATCAAGAAGAATGAGTAAGAACCATCATTCTCCAAATAAATCCAATAGAATAACGCATGCAAGTTTAGGGCCAGGGAAAAACCTAAGTGTGTCTCATGTTAGGAGGAAAAGGAGAATGCTCGAGGAAAACATTTTGCAAGGTGAACTCAAGAAAATTAAGCCACCAACTTTTAATGGTGAGCATAGGAAAGGAGAAGAGGCTGAGGCCTGACTATTGGAAATGAAGAAATATTTCCAGCTGCATGATTACCCCTCTAAGGTAGAAGCTAGAATTACAACCTACCACTTGAAAGCCATGTGATTGGATAAACTTAAGGAATACAAACACCTTGATGAGAAAAGGATGTCGTGGAGGTAGTTCAAAGGATATTTCCAAGAGAAATATTTGTCCAGTAATTATTATGACAGAAAGATGAAATATTTCTTTGAACTCAAGTTGGGAGCCATGACAATGGGTGAATATGAGAAGAGATTCTTTGAATTGTTGAAGTATGTTGACTTCATAAAGGATGAGAAGGTCAAAATCCAAATGTTTCTAAGTGTGTTACCCTATTTCTACAGTGATGAGATTCAATATGATAACCCCAAGACTTTGGAGGAAGCCAAAAGGAGAGCAAAGCATGTTTATGAGCATAGCAGAGGAAGGCAAATTTTCCAAAAATCTTGGAATGACAAGATGAAAGGGAAAATGAATCAAAGGTAGAAATTTTTTAAGACATCCTTTTTCAAGAACAACACCCAAGAAAATCAACAAGGTCATTCAACCCAAAATGAGCACAAGACTGCATATTCATTTGGGAAAAGGCCAAGGCAACAACCTGTACAATGTTGGGGATGTGAGGGAAATCACTTATATAGGGAATACTCTCACAAGGGAGAATGAATGAGGAATGTACACAACATTCAAGAGACTAAAACAATTGATTACGTGGGAGGAAACATGCCAAGGATTTATGCATCCTTAGACAACAAGCAAGCGCAGTATCAATCCCTCACGACTGAAGTGGAAGGTTACATTGATAACCATCCCATAGTAGTTTTAATTGATTCTGGAGCTAGCCATAGTTACATAAAACATAACATTGTTCAAGTATTTCACTTGAAAAGGAGTAAGCATAAGAAATCTTGGTTAGTTTAGTTAGCCACACGGGTTAAGAGGAAAATCAACGAGCTAGTTAAATATTGTCTGATAGACATGCATGGACTCAGCACAAAGGTAGATGTAAAAATCATATCATTGGGTTCATATGATTGTCTAATTGGAATGGATTGGTTGGAAAAACACCATGCTATCCTATATTTCTACAAGAAGACAATCACATGTCTTGATGAAGAAGGGAAGCAAGGCAAGATTCAAGACATTCCAATAGTTGTAGCTATTAGAGAAATTTCAGTGATGCAGTTGAAGAAGAGTTTCGAGAAGGGATGTTATATTTTTGCAACCCATATAGAAAAGGTAGCCAAAAATAAAGTGGAAAACATTGAATACCATCCGATCTTGAGGGATTTTGAATATTTTTTTAGGTAAATCCCAAGATTTCCACCAAAGAGAGACATTGATTTCTCTATTGATTTAGTTCCAAGAGTTTCCCAAGTGTCAAAGACACCTTATAGAATGGGCACACTAGAATTATAGGAGTTGCATATGTAGCTTGAAGAGTTGTTAAAGAATGGTATATACGTCCAAGTGTGTCACCTTGGGGAGCCCCGGTTCTTTTTGTAAAGAAGAAAGATGGAACCTTGAGGCTATGTATTGATTTCAGACAAGTAAATAGGGTCATCATAACGAACAAGTATCCTTTGCCAATAATTGATGATTTGTTTGATCAACTAAAAGGTGCAAGGATATTTTCCAAGATTGACTTGAGATCAGACTATCATCAAGTGAGTATAAAGGAAGAATATATTAGCAGGACAACATTCAAGACAAGATACGAGCATTATGAATTCACATTAGTACCATGATTTGGACTATCAAATTCCCAATTGTTTTCATGTGCATGATGAATTGAGTGTTCAAGGAGTACTTGGACAAGTTTGTAATTGTGTTCCTATATGATATACTCATCTAATGTAAATCAGAAGAGGAACATGAGAAACATTTGACAATGGTTATGCAATTTTTAAGAGAGCACAAATTGTATGCTAATCCAAGTGCTTATTTTATCAAAAGAAGATTCACTACTTGGGGCATATAATTTCAGTAGTAGGGTTAGTTGTGGATCCCGAGAAAATAGAGGCAATTAGAGGATGGCCAACACCAAGAAATATGATAGAGGTCAAATCATTCATGGGTCTTTCCATTTATTACCAAAGATTCATAAAAGGATTTTCAAAGATTGCAAGTCCAATCACTTCTTTGCAAAATACGGGAGTGAAATTTGAATGGACTTCCAAGTGTGAAGAAAGCTTTTATCAGTTGAAAAACATTTTGACAAGTGTGCCAATCTTGAAGATTGTCGATCCAGGTGAAGATTTTGTTGTGTGCACTGATGCATGCAAGGAAGGGATCAATGGAGTCCTCAATAAAACAAATCATGTGGTATGCTATGAGTCTAGAAAACTAAAAGAGCATGAAAGGAATTATGCTACCCATGATCTAAAGTTAGCATCAATTGTACATGCATTAAAAATGTGGAGACATTCCCTCATGGGGAGGAAATTTGAGCTAAGGAAAAACCATTGTGGTCTGAAACATTTTTTTAGACAACCAACATTAAATTCTAGACAAACTAGATGGTTGTAATTCTTTAGTGAACATGACTTTGAAATTAAGCACATAAAGGGAAAGGAAAATCAACTGGTTGATGCATTCAATAGGAGAGATCATGAAGTGCATATGACCATGAAGTGCATATTGCAAACATCAACACATACATGACTAATATGAAAGATCAAATCATTGCAACAACAAATTCAGATCAACATTATCTAAAAATAAAAGAAACATTACAACAAAGTAATTTTCAACACAAATTTAATTTCTATGAGTTGAAAGAAGATGGAATTCTCGGGTACAAAGGCAAGGTATATGTGTCGAATTCCAATGAGATGAAAAATTCAATGCCGATAGAAATGCACAATGTGCCATATGTTGGACATCCAAGATATTAGAAGACAATTGCAGCTATAAGAAGCCAATACTTTTGGCCAATGATGAAGAAGGAATTGGATAATTACATAGCCAAATGTCTAGAATTCCAGAATGTGAAGATTCGGCATAGGCATCCAGCTAGGTTGCTACAATCATTACCCATTACAAAATGGAAGTGGGAAGTAGTTGCAGTTGATTTAATTACTAAGATTCCCAAAACAATGAAGCAACATGATTCCATCATGGTGGTGATGGATAAATTGACTAAGGCATCACATTTTATTCCCGTGAAGACAACACACAAGGCATAAAATATTGCAGAAATATATGTGAAAGAAGTTGTCAGGTTACATGGAGTACCTAAGGGAATAGTTTTAGATAGAGATCCAAAATTCACTTCCAATTTTTGGAAGGGTTTTTTAAAAGGCTTTGGGACAAATTTAAATCTTTGTACAACATATTACCCAAAGTCAGATGGGAAAATAGAGAGAACTAACAAAATAATTGAGGACATGATCAAAATGTACGAGATGGATCAACCATCAAAGTGAGATGATTATATTCATTTAGTTGAATTTCCCTACAATAATGGGTATCAAGCCTCATTACAAATGAGTCTATTTGAAGCATTGTATGACATGAAGTGTAACACTTCAGTGAGTTGGGATAATCCAATAGACAAAGAAATTGTTGGGCTAGATTTGGTAAAGGAAATTGAAGAGCAGATGGAAAAGATAAACCAAAATTTAAAGGTTTCCCAAGATAGGCAGAAAAGTTATGTAGATAATAATATAGTGTTTAGAGATTTTAAAGTGGGATAACATGTGTTTTTAAAAGTGAAGGTAAAAGTATGTTCGCTAATATTGGGAATTTGTCCAAAGTTGGCAACGAGATATTGTGGACCTTTTGAAATATTAGAAAAGATAGGGTCAATTGCATACATGCTAGCATTGTCTTCATCCATGAGAGTGAATAATTTATTTCATGTGTCATTATTAAATAAATATGTGTCTGACACTAACCACATAATTGATTGGAATGTGATCCAGGTGGAGCACGAAGGGGATTTTCGGGTGGAACTAGTACACATCATGGATAAGAAAGTCAAAGTGCTCAGGAACAAAGACACAGGGATGGTAAAGGTTCAATGGACCTTCTATAGTCCTAAATATGCGACATAGGAGCATGAATAAAACATGCAAGAGGAATACCTGCATTTGTTTGACAATTTTGAAGAAAACATAATGCAAGACCCCATTTTTGAGCAACTAGAGTTTTGGAACCACATCTCAGAGTCCTAGCCAACTGCGTTGGGCCCCCCCAATAAAAGAATGACACATTCCTTGGGTTAGCCCTGATAAATGAATGGTAAAATTCATTGGGTTAGCTCTGATAAACAAATGGTGCATTCCTTGTGATCTAAAAATGAAGAAGACTTGTATTCTTGAAAATATTTGCAAGATTTATTTTGTGTTAAAATGCAAATGGATCAACTTTGCAACACAAATTTTATATAAATTACTCATTCAAGATGCATATACACAGTAGCAATAACAGTGAACATAAAACACATAACACAACAAATGATAAAGGAGTTCACCCCTCTCTTGGGCCACATCTCCTGGTCCAGCTTCCAATGGATCATTTGTATTATTTTCTCAAAGTGCTAAAAAATGTTCTTTACAATGCTCAAAATGCCAAATAGATGGCTCCAATGGCTCTAGAACGTCCAAAAACCCCTAGCTGGGCTTTTGCGGCACCTCGTTTGGCCAAAAATTGAAGAAGATAGGCTTCCTGGAAGTTCCCCTTCAAACTTGCTGTCTCTGGATCGACAAATTGCACCCTTGTTGGCTCAACCTAGCCCCCACACGCATTTAAGCGTTAAAACTCAGCACCGGATGCAACCACACAAACGGTGTGAACTCTAGGACGGTTATGGGTACAGCTAGCCCCTAACCGTCAAGGGCGAGGTCATGTGGCCCATGTGACCACGCGCAAATGCAAACGGGGCTCAAACTTTAAATGCAAGTGTGGTTGTGACAAGTGGCGGGTCGTTGGTTTGTAACCGTTTGAACCACAATACAAAACCAAATTGCGTCTGCGCCAACCGGTATGATAGAGGGTCATATGGTATCGTTATATGCGACCGGGGGCTGGGGCTAAGCCCCAACCCGGACCCCCGTGCCAACACAAAACAATTAAAACTTAAATTTATGTGAAACCATATATATAACAAGGAATATGGTGGGGCACGTTGGCAATGTAGACTTTGCAAAGGTTATACATGTGGGTGGAGGTCACGGGGTCGAATCTGGTGGACTCCAATAAAATTTTATACAAGCAACCAATAACAGGGTGCCACGTGGCACCGTACCACCAACCAAATACTACCACATGTCGCAATATCATTCGTCCACATCTTCCAGCTGTCCGCCACTCAGCCCTGCCACGTGTCGTACGGACTGCCACGTTAGCATCCATACGCACTGTACAGACTGTACATAGTGTGCATCGAGGCCGACGCACAATTGTAGGGGAGGGGGAATGTAATTTCCCCACTATAATCCCCAATTTAATTAATGTTTAATGTAGATATGATATGTGGCTATGGCCAAGCGATGTAATATGCAGATTGTATCTCTAAATGTTAATAATAAAATGTGATGCCAACTACTAAGGGGGAATGGACAAATGGGGGCTGAATTAATCGACAATAGAAGGGAGAGTCTAGGATAATGGCCAAGATGGGTCCAAGGGGGAAATACCCATGTCTATTAATTCCATCCTCATTCCTAAATTTTTATTATGACTATGTATTAAACTCTAGTTTCTGATTGAGTGTTGCTAAATCCAATCATTGAATGCATGTAAGAGGGTGGGTATGAGAAGACACATCCCATAGTTATTGGGAGCATGGGGGGATGGGTACAATCATCTTGGGGAAGTGTGTAATTCAAGCAAACAAGCAAAAGGAGATAAATTTGTATGGTTTGTTACAACATTTTTTACACATTCAACTTTTTTGCATGAGCAACAAGGAGAGAGAAAGAAAGAGAGATTGGTGCTGGAACATCCATGGAGGGAGAAATTTGGAGCGTATCTGGAGTTTTTTGGAGGTGAATATTGAAGATCCATGTTTTCGGGCCTGAAGAGTGAACTCCCATGTGAGTTGCATTGAAACAACAAGTGTTTGTTGTGGTTTGCTAGTAGTTTTCCTAACAACAAGTTCCCTTGAGTTTTTAGCTGAGAGATTCTTGGTTACCTATGCTAGAGATACCTTGATAAATGAATGGGGTGCCCGAGGGACTGGGATCAGTAAAGGGGTACATTCCTTAGGTTGGGTAGGTCAAGAGGAAGAGAGCTGGTGAAAAATTGGGATGGTTGTAGGAGAATACCAATGGGTTGTGAGTGTATGAGTTGTGAGTGGACAATGAGAGACCACCCTCTTTTGTGGATTACAAGTCTAATCTCAGGGGTGATTTTTTGTTTGATTTGGAACATAAATTCTATGGTAGGGTTGAACTTCTATCCCAAGCAGTTGGTTTCACAACCAAATTAAAAGATAAGTTTTTTATCTTGTTGTTGTGTCATTTTATGAGTTAAATTAGTGTGCATGAACTATGTGTATGAGACTGAATTATATCTTGTTGTAATGGATTTTATTAGCTGCATTTAATTTCTATTTTAGTATGTTGTAGATGAAATTAAATACTGGTAACATTCAATAGCTAAATCTGGTTGTAATTCGTAGTTGTAAGCTACAAGAAATTAATTTAGTTAACACAAATTTTTGTTTTTATGAGTATTTCAAACTGTAATGTTCCTTGTATGGGTTGGGGTACATTACACTATCTACGCACTTAAATTCCCCTTCTACATTGAAAATAGGAAGTGTTAATTCGCTAAAGTCTCTGTCAAGCCAAGTTAGAAAAATTATCTTCCTTACTCAACAACTTAGCTTAGCTTGACCTTTAGGTTTCTCCCTTTGAATATGATACCTTTCTTGTGGTCTAAAGAGTGGGGCAAGGACACCAAGGTGACAATGTAGCTTGCATGAGGGTTACCTCTAGGCTCTCCCATTGGGGTTAGAAATTTTCCCTCTAGGAGAGAGTTTGAGCAATAATAGGGCCTTCTAGTGGATTTATCATAGATCCTACATAAATTGGGAAACCATAGTAATGGAAAATGAAATATCAAGTTGACTATGAATTAATTAAATAAGGATGCCAACTAGATGCCGATAAAAGGTCCTGTTGACTTTCGAAGAATCACATTCTTTGGTCAACTTCACTCTCGAATGAAAGGGTCTAGCACAAGGTTTACAATATCCCATCTTGAATCTTTGCAAAATACCAATGACATATTTAAGTTGAAAAATAAAGATAGTATCATCCATTTGCAAAATTTGGATGCCAAAAAAGAAATGTAAGAGACCAAGGTCAATCATTTCAAATGTGTTCACAATTTGTTTCTTCAAACCCAAAATTAAATCAATGTTTCTTCTAATGATGACTAAATCATACACATAAAATGCAACAATTAATATTTCATATTTACATGCAATACATAAATAATATGATCTGATTCACAATGTTTGAAACCAATATCAACAAAGAAATAATCAATCTTCTCATACCAAGCCCTAGGGGACTATTTAAAACCATATGATGACTTCTTCAATCGACACACTAGAATGACATCATTTTCAGAGCCTAGGGGTTGCTCCATGTAAATTTCTTTAGTTAGATATCCATGAATAAAACAAATTTTGATATCCATCTAATGTGCCTCCCTTCCAAAACAAGTAGCAACTGAAAGAATCAGTCGAACACAATTCATATTTGCAATAAGGGAAAATGTTTCAGTGCATTCAATTCCTTCCTACTAAGAAAAAAACATTTGCCACCAAATGAGCCTTATGTCTTTCAATAGCGCCATGAGATGTGAATTTTTTCTTGTAGATCCATCGACACTTCACCACATTCTTTCCTTGTATTCAAGGAAATAAATCCCAAGTTTTTTCTTCATCAAGGAATGGGTATTATTTATCCATAACATTCTCCCATGTATGTCAACCATATGCATCTACATATATATCTGGATCACATACCTTTAATACACATGCCTTTAGAGAAACACTACCATGTTGTCTCTAACTTCTAGTCTTCCTTGCATCATTGATATCTCCTACATCAACTCCAGTAGCTTCTATTATCTTAGCAACCCAATGAGGTAGATAAGTATTCTATAGTGAAGAGGTTCAAGTATCTACAAATTCACTAGAAGACCACTCAGGGGTTCCAAAACTAGTAATTGATTTTTTATTCAATGATATGTTAGGAATAGGATTGTGGAGCAATAAAAAATTAAAAAAAATAAAATGAATGCGGAAATAAAACACAGAAGAACACAATACAAGAGAGACATTGATATATGTGGTTCACCCAATCTGGGTTACATCCACAGAGAAACAACCAATCCTTCCTTTATTCCATCCAAGAAAATGAATGAATAACACCTATAACACATCCTCTACAACCTGATCCTCTTCACTTTCTCACAATCTCATCTTTGAGCCAAAATACCCTCTCTCACCATACACATCATGAAAAAATAGGGTTTCCTTCTAGGGAAAAAATGCACCAACATGACCTCTACCGTTAGATATATGACCTTATAATGAACGATCTGAATTGACTACAAAATTACAATATTTTACAAGGAATTTTTCCAAAAAAAAAAACCTCTTTAGGGGCACTATCTCCAAACCGCCTCCAGGAACTAGGATCCAAAAACGGCTAAAAGAAGACCTCTGAATCGATCTCCACAACCAATAATATCCCACTTGGAGACTGATCACATCAACTCCATCTCTAATGCACATACTTTGGACCTGACAAGTTTCTCATCTTCACCATCATGCTTGAAGGCCAACTGAAACTAAGCATCAACTTAGTTTATCCCTATTTATTTTCTTTGGTAACATGTATATAGGATTCTGGCTAGTGTTCATCTTTTCCAGCTTCAACTATTCATCTTCCAAAACTAATCGTATGAAATGGTAGATGAGCTATATATGTTTAGTATTAGAATGGAAGACTAGGCTCTTTGAAATATGAATGGCACTTTGGTTGTCACTCTACAACCTTCTATTTTCCTTCTTCTTTCCCAATTCATCCATAAACCTTTATAACCAAATCATCTATTTACTAGGCTTTGTAGAAACAACATACTCTACTTCCATTGTTGAAAGTGTAACAACCTTTTGCAATTTTGAAATCCAACTTATTGTTGTTGCACCTACAGTAAGAACATACCCTATGGTTCTCCTCCTACTATCTATATCACATTCTGTATCTGAATCAACATATCCTTGTATAACAATATTTGAACCTCCAAAACATAATGCATGAGTAGTAGTACCTCTCAAATACTTGAGAATCCACTTTACCTCCTTCCAATGCTCTTTACCTGGATTGTTCATATACCTTCTCACAACTCCCACTACATGTGCAATATCCAACATTATGCACACCATCGCATACATCGAGTTTACAACTCTTGTTGAGTATAAAACCTTGGACATGTAGTTTATCTTCTCCTGTGTCTTGGGAAACATCTCCTTAGTCAATTTGAAATAGCTAGCCAAAGGTGTACAAACTAGTTTTACATCTTGCATTTTAAATCTTTCCAACACCTTTATGTACTCACCCTGAGACAATGTTAATTTGTGATTTTTCATGTCTCTTTTTATTGTTGTACTAAGGATTTGCTTTGCGACACCCAAACCATTCATCACAAATGAATTACCTAATTTTCTTTTGAGTGCATTTATATCCTACATGGTAGACACTACAACAACCATGTCATCTACATACAATAACAAGATAGCATAGCTGCCATTATCTAGTCTCTTAAAATAAACACAATTGTCAGAATGACATCTACCATAACCTTGTTCTATCATAAAATTATTAAATTTCAAATACCACTACCTTGGAGCTTGCTTTAGGCCATACAAGTTATTATTCAACTTGCATACTAATTTCTTCATCCCTTTGACCTTATACCCTTATGGTTGTTGCATATAAATCTCTTCCTCCAAATCCCCATGGAAATTTTTTATCTTTACATATAGCTGTTCAAGATGCAAAAATTCTACTGCCACTAGACTTAAAATAGTTCTAATTGAATTCATTTTAACAATAGGAGAAAATATTTCATCAAAATATATACATTTCTTCTGTGCAAACCCATTTACAACAAGTCTAGCCTTGCACCTATTTTTTCCTCCATATTCTTCCTTCAACATGTATACCCATTTATTCTACAATGCTCTTTTACCTGCAGGAAACCGTACCAAGTCCCAAGTTTGGTTATGTACCAAGGAGTCCATATCTTATTTCATGCCTTTCTCCCACTTCTTTCTAGTTTCTACCTACATTGCTTCTTCATATATTTCTAGATCACCAGAATTGGTCGACAATAAATAATATAGCGAAGGAGAGTATCGTTCAGGGGGTCTAGTTAACTTGGTAGATGTCATAACAACCTTGCAGGATTTTGAGGTGCCTTCTACTATTGTTGCTGTTGTTGAACATTTTGATTTTCTATCACCTTTGGAACTTCATTTTTTGTGATTTCATCAAGCACTGTGTATTTTGTGTTTGCATTTTCCTGCAACTGATCTTTGTACATGACCCTCTCATTGAATACCACATCTCTACTCCTTATGATTTATTTTTATTTTTATAATCCCATAAGTGATAACCAAAATCATTAACTCCATATCCTAAAATTACACTTCTTGTATTTTGCCTCGAGCTTTGTTCTATTTTCCCTATCAATATGGGAAAATGCTTCACAACCAAAAGTCTTCAGAAATAAGTAGTTTACCATGTAGAGAGATATCATTGGTTTTATCTCCCAATGAATGGACATTAAATCCAAAGTTTTAGCATTATTACTCTATCAAACACTCGTGTGGATCCTTTAGAACTCATACGTGAGTAGAGGACACAATTAACATCCTTGTGGAACAATACATGCTAAAAATGTTAAATCTTACCTTTCTTATCATTCTATATGTCTGGAAAAATGTTCTAGGAGATGTACATTTCAATATGATCTCTTTACAACACTCTTTCTATTGGCATACCTTTGCACCTTCAGGGGAAATTGCTAACATTGATAAAGTGATATATTCAATGAATAACTTTAGTCATTAAAATAGTAGATATTCACAAGTTACATAACTACTCTCTCTCTCTCCTACTATGTAATGAGACGTTGCATCACTCAATGAATAAATATACTCCTCAATATCTTGTGAAATCCTCTCTATGCTCTTAAGTATGTAAAGAATGAATGTGTTGCAATATGCACATATAGATTGCTTTCTTTGAGGTTGTTTGCCCCAAGAAAACAAAATGAACATCAATAAAGAATGACATATTTTCAATCCTTTTGGGTTTTATTCCCACTATTTGAGTTTGTCTATCAAACTTGGGAAAGACTTAACCAACTTTCCAAATCTTGTTAAGTTTGACCAAGGTTGATTGATTATTTACTTTCCAGGTAAACTTGGTTTGTTTTTAAGCCAAGCCAAATCGCCTTATCAAGTACCTAGAATAATCCACAAGTATTGTAAATATCATTACCACTAGCTAAGTGTCAAACTTGGGAAATTCTTAGCAAGCCCGCCAAGTCTTGTACTATAACTATCACTACCACTAGTTAAGTGTCTAACTTGGGAAAGTCTTAACAAACTTGCAAAGGCTTGTCAAGTTTGACCAATTGACTTGTATTTTCTCTTTGGGAAAACTCAACATGTTTCTTCATTGAGTCTATACTTGGAAGGCTACATCATAACACTATATTTTAAACATATTGACTAAAACAAATGTTGTTTCCCGAGTTTGTCAATCTAAAAGTTGTTTCATGTTTTCCGACCAAAGTAAAAAAGAAACAATTGATGTTTCTCCAAGTTTCCACTATAAGAATGGTTGATGGACTTAAAATGCACTTGAAATATGAAAAAAGTCCACATTGTCACATTTTTATTCCTTTGAAAGGTTCATGTTCACAAAAATTTAACTTCAACCTCATTAGTGTACTTAAATTGGTGTGTTGTAGGGGGGAAAGTAAAAATGGTAAGGTTTGGGACAAGATGATTTGTCAGGGATACTCTAGTCCTTTGAGGCTTTGAGAAGTATCGAAGTCAAAACAACTGACATTTTCCATTGTTGTTGAAATACATGTGTGTCCAAAATGTAGGGGATTCTTAGATGGAAAAGAAGGGCACAACCTTACATGTGAGCATGTCGTATATTTCTCTTAAGTTATGTCAATAGACTACTCTAATCTAGGAATCTAGAGAAGGAAACTCAACCACTAAGTGAAAAAGAAAAAGAAGGCAAGGCGAGGGTCCATTACCCTCACCTTGTTTCAAAGCAAAATAT
Organism: Picea engelmannii; assembly: GCA_009831015.1. Classification (NCBI taxonomy): domain Eukaryota; kingdom Viridiplantae; phylum Streptophyta; class Pinopsida; order Pinales; family Pinaceae; genus Picea; species Picea engelmannii. The sequence goes on from ML850096.1 coordinate 30,581, forward strand.
TAAAAAAAAATACATTTTTGTTGTTTTTAAAGTGTTTTTACAAGGACATTCTCCTTGGGGTCATCCTAGAGTTCCCCCAAGTACCAAGGGATTCCCATTTACCTTGTTTCAAAGAAAAAGATAAAAACTAACATTTTTGTTCCTTTTCAAATGTTTTTATAAGGACATGCCCCTAGGGGTCATCCTAGAGTGCCCCCAAGAACCAAGAGCATCCCATTTATATTGGGGATGTCCCCAAGTATCAAATGCACACAAGAGTAAATTCCAATAAAGTTCACAAGTCCATGGAGGGTGGGGAGCATGGGGGGTGTGGCCCCAACCCTTTGGGATGTTAAATTTCAGTGCATGGTAAACAACGTGCAACCTAAAACCCGAGAAAATAATGAACTTGAAAACTCACAAAACTATCAATTTATCTGCTAATATCCAAACACATAGCTAACTAAAAATACAAACAACAAGTAATAGAACTAGCAACACTCAAAAACACATATATGCTTATCATTAACTAAGAAGGAACAAAAGAAAAATAAAATCAATTCAACAAAACAATCAAAACCTAATTAAATTGTTTAACACATTATATTTTCCTATCTTTTATACATTGAGAAGGTGAAGGGATACAAATAGAACCCTAATCCTAAATCTATCTAGAACAATTTGCCTCCCTTAATGAGCCAACTACTTAGATAAGTGATCCCACCAAGAGATGATGCTCATGCATGCAAGAACACTCCCAACCTAGGATAGTGTTCCCTTATCTAAAACTTGAGGTTACTAAAGCTCATGCGCTTTAACTAAAAACATAACTATCACTAACAATATCTCCATGCTAATTATGGAAAAGCGACCTAAAAAATAGGCCATCTATTCCAAAAATTGAACGACTAAATTTGGAACAACCATATTAAACATGGAAAAAAATATAACAACTCCACAATTTTTCCACCATTATATGACCATTTTTGTGCCCTATATGCTCTATTGAGAGCACCATGAAGGTTAAAACACTACTGCAGAAGTTTTCGAATAAATCATTTTTGTGAAACACCACTGCAAAACAACATGATGATAAATTCACGATGTTATGTTGATGTTGAACTTCATCGTAATTTAAACCAACTTGCATACAAACCAAAGATATTGTGTGATATGCTTCTTGATTGAGGGGAAATTGCAATGCATTGTTGTGTCACTGAAGGAAGAATACCTTCAAAGCAACACAAGGTAAACTCAAACACTGCCTCTTTGTGAGGATGGTGTTCTCCACCAAAACAAGATATTATCACATCTCCAACCTCCCCTCTGCTATGGGATTTGTCATCACGTTGACCATCCATGAACCTGAATAAATATAAATTGGATCATCACTACCCCTTCTTGTACTTTGAAATATCTTAAAAATATTCAAGGTATAAATCCATTATACAAGAAAACTTCATCAAAACCCTACCAACCCTCTATGTTCTTCATGTCAACTTCACTAATCAAAATCTTCTTACACCAAAACATGACTTATTTGAGACTTCCTACAATGATAAACTCATAATGTACATAGGTCCAAGATAAGTGGTTCAAATCTATCAAACAAAGAGTTGAAATATGTACTAAAGTTGGAAAATACCAACTTGAGAAAAACTCATCGAGCTTGAAATACCAAACTCATGGTGCATGCATTAGCACAC
>ML850097.1:6202-17643 GCA_009831015.1 Picea engelmannii
TTACATGAAATTCCTTGAGAAAATGATGTTTCTTCATGGCTTTTTATAGCATAGCATTGGGTGATTATGTAACTCCTTTGAGGTGTGAAAAGGGGCTCTTTAGGGATCAATTAGGTCTTTGACCAGCCTACCATGCGGATTCAACTCAGATTTGATGTCAAATCGTCTTGGGAGCTGATCCATTAGTGGTTGGGAAGCCGACCAATTTCAATAAATGCGTCGTTTAGCAGGTGCGTGAGTTTTTGCGCCAACAGCCGCACGTCGTGCGCTCATGTGCTAATTGTACATTGTTGTTCTGCGCATGTGCACGCGCACCCAAATTCTGTAAAGAGCCCTTCAATTTTTGGTTACTTTGTATAGTTTTTTACCCTTTTGCAATGATGTGAATGTTATTCAGTGCCATGAATAGCTTCATTCCTATTTTGACGATGCTGAGTTCTTGTTGCCATGTGCAGACAAAATTTTAGTGATAACAGATGCCCCCTAATGGATGAGGTTAGGAGCATATGTATAGCCGAAATCCATCAACGTTTCTTTTACTGAGAATGTTGTGGTAAGAGAGAGCAAGAGTGGGACCATGTAGAGTAATCCTTTGGAGAAGAAAGGAACTGGTAGAACCCAACCTTCCATAAGGTGTGTAACAATATACAACTGTGTACAAACGAGGCAGGCATTCCCCATGCTCGTGTTATGTAACTCTGAAAAAATATGACTAAAGTGTTGGTGTAGACAACTACAACACCCTTGGGGGCGGTAATGATAATGGCAGAAAATAATTATGCAAAGGAACATACTCTGAACAATAGTCAATGATCGCGGTAATAAGCAGCGATGCTGATGTGGGAATTGATGGCCCGACCGAGTTCAGAGGTATTCGGCAAGTGATAATAATAACTGCAATAGTCGCAAAGTAAGACCCACCATAACATGAGAAAGTGTTGGTGTCGAATGTTATGGGGGTCAATGACATCAAGGAGCAATGGTGTTTCCCCCTGTGCCGTCCAGGATCTCTCATTGAATGGAAAATGAGAATCAAGATACTGTTGCCCTTCTGGAAAATTGTGTTGATGTCGAAAAAAGGGGGACGCGACTTCTAGAATCAAAGGGCTCCGTGGAATTTACTGAGGTGAGGAAGTGGCAGAGGTACAAAGTCAAGAAGTGGGGAGACTCAAGACTGCCCTTGGATGGAGGATTTATGAGACAAATAGTGGCTACAACTGTGTGACAAGGTCAAGTGTCAAGGGGACGTCAAGACCGAAGATAAGTTGTGCCAGAGGCGGGACAAGGTGAAAAAATTCAGAGGGTAGAGGTAAGTGACCTGTGGAGTACTCAGAAGATATCGACGATGCCATCAAGGGTAAATGATAAGTAATGATCCAACCAAGGGCGACATGGGTTGCGTGTGGCCAAAAAGGAAGCAAGTCGCCAACGGTGACGACAAAATAAAATGTAATGACTGTAAATAAAGGTGTTTGTACAATAAATAATGAATAATGTCGGAAAAATGTACAAATACAGAAACGTGTTCCCCAGTGTGAAATGAATGCCCCAGGGAGGGCAGAAATTTCTGGGAAAATAGATGAAGGGTGGGGGGGCCATTGGTGAGTTTTTGTATGAGGTAGGTGAAATGAAGATAGGTTCGCAGATGGGAAAAATGATTGTGGATGAAATGAAGGGTTCATGATCCTGCGGGGGTGCAGGTAAAAAAAATAGAACCATAAAGTGATGATCTGGGAGTCTAGATGGGAAAGCTAGCAAAATGACGAGAAGTAGTATGTGGTTAATCTATAACATGATGAAAATGGAAATGGAAATGCAATACAATGGGGGAGACTACATGCTAATGATGAATATATATACCTGAAGGGATGATGCCGGTGACCGATGACCAAGTACCTGCGCACAGAACAACCAAATACCCAAAGTGAACTATATCTGAAGAGAATCAAAGATATAAGCATGTATTTAACAAATGTGACTATGCGCGTTCGTACCTGACCATGATATGGAAGGCGCCCTGGGGGCTCAGGATGAAAAGTGGCCCAAGGACAGCTGTGATGTAGACGGTGGGATGTTGATCCCGTGGCTAAAGACGGTTCGAAAAATGGACATCGTGGGCTCCTGGAATGGTGAGTGGAAGTTTGGAAAAAGGCCTATATATAGCTGTAGGAACCACATTGCCACCTCATTTGTACCCGCTGCTACAGTGACTTTCCGAGAAGATTCAGAGGAGATTGGGTGATTCAAGGAGCACAAGGTATCCGATCGACGGTGTGCAAGTTTCAGGTTAGTGGTCTGATCATCCTGCATAGAAATAGGTTTCTAATTTTTGGGCAGGGTAGGTACGGGGGGGGCATACAGGGGTTTTGAGGGGTTTTTTAGTAGGTTGTCGGCCCACATGCATGGGTGATTCAGTGGAAGGTGCGCATATGTGCACGTCTGTCCACTGAATAAATGCGCATTGGTGCACGTGAGGGGCAATTTAAGGCGCGCCCTAGGGGCGCACCTGTGAGGTGGACAGGCACGCACTAGTGCGCGCCTGTGCGGTGAACATGCGCACATTAAAGCGCGCCTGTGGGTTTGACAGGCGCGCCTTAGCGCGCGCCTGTATGGTGAACAGGCGTGCTCACAAGCGCGCTTGTGGGAAAAATAGGCGCGCATATGTGAGCACACCTGTGGGTGGTAAAACCGTGCCTAAGAGGCAAGGTTGAAGGGTAAAAAGGGAGTCGTTTTAATGCATTGGATGGTTGCATAAGCTGATATAGGACTCTGTGTTGTGTGCAGGTGGATAGCAGTGATTATGGATGTGTGGTGGCGTGAGAGAGACTGGTCGTAGTTACGAGATGTTGTGGCCAATGCAGGGCCTGCGGTCCAAGCTTCTTTAGCAACCACTGGGTTGTTGAAGTTCTTTGAGTGCCCGTTGATATGGGCACAGGAGTACTTACTCCAGTTCCTACTCCAGATGTGGAGCCCATATCTACACTGCTTCCTCGTGCGAGGAGAGCAGATCCCCTTCACTGTGGTGGAGGATATATATTTCTTGACTGGGCTCCCCTTCCAGGGAACGCCGCTTCCGGCAGAGCCTGTGCTACCGAGGGATACACACCTGGTTGATATCGCCCGACGATATTGCTCAGGCGAGAACTACATGTCTGGGACTGTAGTGAGTGTGAGCGGTCTAGATTCCCTGTTGCATCGTTGCATAACGGCGATGATTGTCCGTGTGTATGGGTCACTGGCGACCCAACGGATTAGTGGTGGCCAGCTGCTGGTGATGGAGAGGGTGGTGGTGGGCCGTGAGAGGTTCGCATGGGGGTTGACACTGCACGCGTGGATGATTGCACAGTTGGACCATTGTCGGTCCACAGGCACCGGAAAGTTTGCGTTCGGCTCTATCCTGGTAGCCTGGTTTCCGGAGAGGGTGTTGATGCTGCGCCCACGGGTTCTTCTAGAGGTTCTTGGGGCGCGAGAGAATCGATTGAGGCGGTGGTCCGTAGTTTTGGTTTTCCATGGTGGTGGCGAAGGCAGGCATTATTTCACGGTGCAGGCGGCACAGATCTGGCGGCGGATGCCGCAGGTAATACTTTGATACCCCTATGTTGGGGTGGACTTTCGGGGGGACCCGGACATGTTATTGCCTCCTAGGGAGGTTTTTGATCACCGAGGTATGTTGAGTTTGTATATGTTTTTGACTTATGTTATGTTTTTGGTATACCAGTTCATATGTGATATAAACGTTAATATGATCATTTGTTTATTGTTTTGTGCCTGTGCAGATTTGGCACTTCGCGGGCGCGAAGTGGAGTTGCAGAGAGCGTCGGCGAAGCGGGAGCCGGAGATACTGCCGCGTGGAGAGAGGCATCGGCAGGATGAGCCCGCGGGGTGACGCACAAAGCCCGAGAGACCGACGAGGAGGCGCCAATATGATGACCTTGGTGCGGGGCCATCACATGCTCCTCTGGCGGCAGCCGGAGTAGATTTGGATGATATACGTCGTCGTCTTGAGACGGTGTTGCAGGATGTGCCTTAGGGCATGTGGATCTGTATCCAGGACGAGGGGTTCCTGGAGCAGTGCATCGGATTACCGCCACCATGACAGGGTATAGTGCGTCGAGCAGTTGTGCTCGCCGCAATGACTAGTGGATGCCTGTCGCCGGGGCAGGAGGGTCCTGCATGTGTTCCACCACCACTGCCTGGGGTAGGTGGGGGTGGGCCACCACTGACTCCTGAGGGAGGGGTAGCTGGGGGTGTGATAGAGGCACCCTGATTGTATATTGTATATTTTTTGATTGTATATAGGCTGGTGAGCCGATTTTTGTACCGAGATGTGGCACGGGCCTGCGGGCCGATGTATTTTTGTATGTAAACATTCGGATGGCCGGATAGGCTCTTATATATATATGAGTATACATATTTTGAGATCCAAATGTTGTTTACATGTGTTTTTTGTGTTGATGATGATGTTGTCGATTCTATCTATATGCTATGACAGGATGTATGAGATGTTTATGTATGTGTAGCTTGATGTGATATATGCCAATCTAACACTGTGTTAGCTATTTTATCAGTTGTTTGATTCAATTGTCTTGGAATATGTGTAAATGTAATGGAATCAAAATGTCGAGATAAGAATCTAACCTACAGGTATTTGTGAAAGAGGCACGGATCGTGTACATGGTAAACATTGTTGAGCTAGAGAACGACTAGTTGTGAGTTGAGGAAGACGCTAAGGTGATGAATATGATGATGTTGGGCATCGGTTAGGAGGCCAATGACAGTAGTGTATTAGGCTTGGTTGTTGGTTGCTAGTCCCAAACAGATGCTGCTTGAATGTAGCATTTCATGTGAGGGGTTATATAAAGCCCAAGCCACCGAAGTGAGATTTTATGTCCAACGGCTGGCGTCGTCGGTGTACCCAATGCGGTATGCTGGTGGAGGAAGCATCTGTGAATAGCACAAAGGATAGTTTAGACGAGAGAGGTGAGAGAAAAAATATTAAAAACACTAGAAAAAGAAATAACCTAAAGTAGCTTGAGTACGTTTAAGCATAAAATTTCTTGAGGTATAACCCATTGACGGGTTCCTTGAGCGAGAGGCCTTCTGGGGAGGCTAGGATGTATGCGCCTTTAGTGAGGCAATGTTGGATGATGTAAGGGCCATGCCAAAGTGATTCGAATTTGCCATGGCCAAAGGTATCATGAGTGATATCGTAGGCTAGGACAAGGTCACCTTCGTGGAATGATCGAAGGTTGACATGGCGATCAAACGTAGCCTTGGATCATTTTTTAGTTGCCTCATTGTTCTGTAATGAAGATCGACGATCTTCATCCAGAGACTCCAAGTTCAGCAAGCGCTGCTCCATCGGAGCAGTGTTAGGTAAAATCTCAATTATGGTGTGTAGGGTGGGAATTTCGCACTCGATGGGAAGAGTTTCCTCGACCCCATGGACTAAATGAAATGGCGTGAAACCCGTAGCGGTCTTTACTGCCGTTTGATAAGCCCATAGCGTGGAAAATAACATATGATGCCAATTGGTCTTATGTTTATTAACTGTGCGTTGTAACATGGTCTTGAGGACTTTGTTCACTGCCTCGACCTGTCCATTTGACTGAGGGTAATATGGTGAGGCAAACTCATGAGAGAAGCCTAACCGACATGAGTGTTCGACGAAGATCTCATTCTCAAAGTGTTTCCCGTGGTCAGAAACAAGTTGGAGTGGTACGCCAAAATGGGAGATGACGTTGTTAAAGAAAAAACGCGCTGCAGTGTCAGTGGTGTTGTTGAAGGTGGGCATAGCTTCGGCCCATTTGGTGAAGTAATCAATGGCGACAACAATGTATTTGTGACCATTGCTGGAGGGGGGATTAAAAGTCATAAAGTCAATGCCCCATTTGTAAAAGGGGTCTGCAGTAATGACAGGGTGCAAAAGAGAGGGGGGAGCATGGGCTTTGTTGGCATAGAGCTGACATTGCTCACATCATTTCACGACATGAATGCAATCATGAAACAGGGTAGGCCAAAAGTAACCGGCCCGGATAATCTTTTGAGCAGTGGAGATACCTGAAATATGGCCCCCACATGCGCCACTGTGGCAGTCATTTAAGACTCTATCGGCCTCGTCAATAGTCAGGCAACGACAGAGAATGGTGTCGACGCCCCACCGATATAGCATGTCTCCGATGAGGAGATAGCGAGGGGCCTGATGGCAAATACATCGACGATCATCTCATGATAGATGGTTACCAAAATTTTGAGTTCGTAGGTAGATGAGAAGGTCGCCATACCAAGGATCATTGGAGGCGATGTAAAAGAGATGTTCGCCAGGAAAGTCGGTGTTGACGGGGGCACTGGTGATGTCAGAGGGAAGGGTTGTGACAAGTTCAGCGAGAATGAGGGCCTTCTTACTCTTAGGTGTTGAGAACTCGAGGTCATACTCCTAAAGGATAACGATCCATCGGGCGAATTTGTCGTTGAATTGTCGTCGGCTGAGAAAATATTGCATAGGGTTGGAATCTGCGACGACCTTTGAGGTGCGAAGTAGAATGTAATGGCGCAATTTCTGGACTACGAGGACAACTGCAAGAGCAAGTTTCTCTTCGTGTTTATACTTCAAGGGTGGCCCTGAGAGGTTATTACTAACGTAGTAAATGACGTGTTCACGATTGTCATCTCCGAGCTGGATGAGGACGCTGGCTACTGATACAGCTGATGCTGATACGTAGAGGATGTAGTTGCGATTGTTGTCAGGTGCACTAATCATAGGTGCATTGGAAAGCGCTACTTTAAGATCGTCAAAAGACTGTTGGGCATAGTCATCCCAGTGAAAGGGGATGTCGTGACATAGTAAGCGGAGGAAACCGTGTGCGCGTATGGCATAATCAGGAACAAAGCGTCTAAGGAAGTTATCTTTTCCCTGTAGACTCTGCAGTTATCGTAAATTCCGAGGAGGTGGAATTTCGGTGATAGCTTTGACTTTAAGGGGGTCCACGGTAATACCGCTTTGGGAAATGATAAAATCGAGGAGGCACCCCACGGTGACACAGAATACACACTTGAGAGGGTTCAAGCGGATGTTGTACCGGAGACACCATTGAAAGATGATTCGTAAATCATCGAGGTGTTGGGTGCGCTTCTTAGATCGAGCGGTGAGGTCGTCCAAGTAGGCGAGGATGATGGCAGCCAGATCATGAAATATGTATGTCATCGCATGCTGGAAGGTTGCACCGGCTTTTTTGAGGCCGACGGGCATGACACGATATGAAAACATACCCCACGGGGTAATGAATGTGGTTTTATATTGATCGGCTAGGTGGATTTAAATTTGGTTATAGCCAGAGAATCCATCCATAAAGGAAAGAGCCTCGTGGTCGGCGCAGTCATCGATAATATGATCAATCAAAGGCATTGGGAAGTTGTCCTTGGTACTGTGTTATTGAGATCATGAAAGTCAGTGCAGATGCAGATAGAGCCCTGTTTTTTGTCGATGGGTATAGGGTTGGAAACCCATGAACTGTAAGCGATGGGGTATATAAACCCGGCCATACGTGATTTATCAATTTCGGCTTTGATATCCGCGGCCTTGGATGGGTGTAGCGGTCGTTGTTTCTGGCGAACTGGTGTGATCTCAGGCCAGGTATCGATGTGATGCTCGACAATAGAGGGATTGAGGCCAGGCATCTCCATGTATGACCAGGAAAAATTATCCCTATATTCTTGGAAGAGGGCTTTATATGCGGCAATTTCTTGAGGAGTGCAAGCAGCTCCAATGATGATCTCTTCGACGATGCCCTCTTTAATGGAAATGTCGATTTTGATGGTGGGGGAAATGTTAGCCAGATTACCTTCTTCAAAAGTGTCAAGGGCAGGAATGGGATTGTTGAACCAATCGATAGGCCCGGATGGAATAAAATCTTTGGTTTCGACCGCGTAAATGGGGTTTTGGTTAGGAGGCATGAGGGATTCTTGTGGAAGGAAGAGGGCACGATGATGTAGTGCGTTCCAGGGAGAGTCTGGGTGATGTATCTCTTCCAGTATTTCCTCGTCGCATTGGAAACGACAGGAATATAATGGATCGTGAGGAGTGATCTCAACTCTAGTGTGATTGCCCCCTGCTGGGGAAGCAAGGGGTGAGGTGCGAGCAGATGAGGAGGGTTCACTCGTCATGAACCATATGTTGAAGCACTGAGGGGTACCCATGGTGGTTGGATGGATAATGTCCATAGGGGAATGAACAGGAGAGTTGGGTGGGGTACGGGGTAAATCCTCAGATACGCCATCTAATAACCAAGGAGGCGTTGGGAGTGCCTCAGGTTCAAGTGAAATGACATGAAAATCCTCGAGTGGCGAGGTAAGGTCAATTACCGCCGCTGTGAGTTGGCGACACAGGGTCAAATGAAGTTGCTTGTGTGCGAGGATTATTGGACACTGGTATGTAAAGTGAGCTAATGAATTGTAGAGAGAACAAGGGAATCTCATACGTTCATTGACTGTAGTGGTGACGTAGCGAATGTCAGTGATGTTTGAAGAGGACGTAGCGGGGCGTGAGGTGTTCTGGAAGTTCTGGTGTACTGCCGCTAATGTCTGCCAGAAACGTGGCAGTGCTGGGAAATGATGAGTGTAATGGCCATACTCGGAACAGATAGCACACACGAATTTGGTCCTCAATGCTTTACCACTGGAAGGTTGGGTGGTAGCAGTAGGACTAGCAGTAGTGATGGGTGTGGTGGGGGTTGGATTGATTGGAATTAAATTTCGTAATTCCGGTAGTGATGGCCAGTTGTTGGTTTGGTGACCCTCTTTCTCACATAATGTGCAAGGTGGTGGAATGCGCGGAGGAAGTGGAGCTGTGGGCTCCATCTTCTTTCTCCTACCCCCAGCTATAGCAGGGGGGGTAGGGAGTATGGGGGGAGTGGGGGTGAGGACAAGAATTGTCATGGGGAAGCCTTCCTGTGGGCGAGGGACCATCTCAGGTGGATGTAAATACCACACTGGGATTGCTAACACCATATTGGGTAGTGTGAGCATTTCGTCTACCTGGAAAGCTTCTATACTGGGTGGAGGGTAAAATAAGGGAATTTGAGTGAGGGGTCAGGGGAATATCTACCAAATGGGACTAGGCCCTTGAGGGGGTGTGGATTCGTGGACTGTGGGGTCGACGGGTTCGCAGGAGGCTCCTGTGAGAGTGATGTTGCGACTGTTGAGACGTCAGGAATGACAGAAGCTTCTTGAGGAGGATGAGCATCCTCCATGTGAGTTCTGTTAGAGGATATGACGCATACCTGATTAGGGGGAAGGAGTGGTGGTGCTCCATGGTACGTCCCTAACAAGGATGGATATTTGAAAATCCCAGGACCCATCTCTACTAGTGGATATGCATCTCTGTTGGTGTGAATGAGGGGAAGAATGTTATCAATATTGGCAGATGGGTTTGGCTCATAATGTGAGACTTGGTCCATGGTCACAATCTTTCCGTTGTGGGGGAACATGATTGTCTGAAATACGGATGATGCCACTGCCTTCATAGCATACATGTAGCTATGTCCAAACAAGATATTGTAATCGAGTTGGGCGTCGATAACTTCAATGTCAATGAGGATAGTTTTTCCCCCAAGTTCCATGGGGACATTTTGGAAAATCCCTTTAGGAGATGATGGTCTTCCGTCATAATCTTGTAATGTGATGGCAGAAGGAATGAGTTCTGGGGAACCAAGTTTCTGCCATATTGTTTTGGACATAATGCATGTAGAGGCTCCCTCATCGATGATACACCGATAGACGATGATGTTCTGTATTTTTACTGGTATTTGAATAACGACCAAAGCAGGAAGACGAGGTTCACAAATATCAAGGTCAAAGGTGATGAGTCGAGTATCAGCAGGGTCGACTGCCCCCAAGGCAGAAAGTAGTGATTTCCACTGTGTAGGGAAAGTCTGGAGGACTTCCAGAACTGACATGGCAGTCGGGGATTATGCTAAATCATATACTAAGCTGTATTTATGAGTGGCCCTAGCCTGTGGGTTGTGGACATTCCTACGCAACGAGATGCGAGGAATGCGTAATGGTGGTTCGGAGGAAGGGTGAGGGATCACCAACGGGGGTCCCGTTGGTGTAGGGTTTGTCTCAGAAGAGATAGGAGTAGATTCAACTGGTGTCTGATACTGACGATTACGTGTTTGCAGAATAATTTCCTCCTCACCGGTGAGGAGGATCGTTTGCTCTGCTGGATTGTTGGGGTTGTGATATGGGCCCACCTGAAGGTGGGGGATGTTGTGTGTCCTGCTAGGTGTTTATGACACCTTGATTTGGGATAGGATTTTGCAGCACAGTGGGAGGAGGTTGTTGTGCATATTGTTGTTGTGCCTGCTGGGGGGCGGGTTGCGTTGGGGAGGGGGGAAGGCTCCCAGAGTCTTTCAACCTTTTGAAATCAGTGATTTGGGGGCAATGGTGGGTGTAATGACCGAACACGCCACAAAGAGAACAAGGGTGGATGGTTTTGACATTATTCCTCCCTTGGCATTTGTTTTTATTGCCCCCTTGGGGGTTTTGGTTCCCTTGGTTCTAGTTGCCCCCAGTGGGTTGATACCGTGGGGGTTGATTCCTGCCTTGACCCGAGTTATTGTTATTCCTGTTCCTTCCTTTTCTCTTGGTATTATTTGAGGGATGAGTTGGATTGGCTGTGTTCAACTGTTCAAAATTTTGGTATTGTTGAGCAGCAGAGGGTTGAACAAAATTTACCCCCGCATGAGGATGTGGGGGAGCCATGGGTTGTGGAGGACCAGGAAACGGGAAGTATGGATTTTGTGGTGGTACCGATCCATAAGGTACATAAGAAGGTTGAGTTCTTTCACTAGAACTATAAGTTGATGTTGAAGGGGTTCCACTGTTTCTGGGGACAGGTGGATGTATGGGGGGTGCCGATGGTGGTCCACTAATGGGTGGAGGTATAGCAATAGGGTATGGCTATTGATAAGGGGGTGGGGGGTAATAAGGAGTGCCCCCATATGCTGGCAGGTATTGAGGTGTTCCATACATCGGTGGTGGTTGGGGTTGTGGACTATGGTGTGTGGTGGCACCTATTAGTCCGTCTGCTGAGTGGGACATCCCGGGTTTGTCTTGACCAAATGGAACAGGTTTCAGAAGATCAGGAAGTACCATGTATAAATATCCCGACTGTGCATAAATGAGGTCATATTGTTGAGCCTTGCTGACGGCTTCCTCTTCTGATTGTGGAAAGGTGGAAGCTACATCCTTACCAAGAAGAGCTTCAAGTGATCTAAGAAGCCAGTTAAGACATTGCTTCTTGGTGGTTTCTGCTTTACACAAACTACGTCGCCTACGCCACTCATGAATGTGGTCAGCGATGTGGGTGGTTGAGGTCTGTTTGAAGTTAGACAGTAGTTCTAGACCATTGTCATGGCGGATGGGTAATTGGAAGAAAGTTA
>ML850099.1:0-11833 GCA_009831015.1 Picea engelmannii
TGATACTCCAAGAGTTTGACCTGGAATTCGAACGCGCCAAGTCCAAGAAGTCCTTAGTATTTGCTGAGTTGATATGGGACTTTCCCCATTCTGAAATGGACAATGTAGCAGTTGATTCATTACCCAATGAATCCCTTTTTCTTATTATCACTGATGATATTTGGTATGGTGATATCATTATATATCTCCAAACCCAAACTTTCCAGCCAACTTTGTCTAGTAATGACCGACGTCGCATACACTATCAAGCCCATCAATACATTATCCTCGGGGATACTCTTTATCGTCGGGGGATTGACTCTGTTTTTCGCCGCTGTCTAACGTTCGACGAAGCCAAGAAAGCTCTAAATGACTGCCATTCTGGAGCCTATGGTGGTCATATGTTTGGGTATGCTACTGCCCAGAATATTTTATGAGCAGGGTATTTTTGGCCTTCTTTATTTAACGATTGCATAATTGTCGTTCAAAAGTGCCATGCTTGCCAGACCTATAATAACAAGATACGGTCACATCCCGCTCCTCTTCACCTCGTGGTCTCCATTGGTCCCTTTTCAAAATGGGGCATCGATTTCATGACATGTCACCCTCACTCAGCCATGGGGCATGGCTACATTATTGTAGCCATCGATTACTTTACGAAATGGGTCGAGGCGATGCCGACATTTGACAACACTGGAAAGAATGCAGCATTATTCATTTTTAATCACATCATAGCTCGTTTTGGTGTTCCCCAAGCTATCATCACCGATCACGGTAGCCACTTTAGAAACTTCATGATGTCCAAACTTATTGAAAGGTTGGGTCTTCGCCATGATAGCTCAATGCCCTATTACCCCCAAGCCAACGGCCAAGTCGAAGCAATTAACAAATTTCTCATAACTATGCTTCGATGAATGATAGGGATTCACAAAAAAAGTTGGCACACAATGTTGTTTTCGACATTGTGGGCTTACCGGACATCCGTCAAGTCTACTACTGGGTTTACACCTTTCCGGTTAGTCTATGGTTTGGAAGCTATTCTCCCGATTGAATGCGAGATACCCTCTTTAAAACTAGTTGTTGAAATCCTACCAAACACTTCTGCTGAGGAAGAACGTCTATTGTATCTTATGTGATTATATGAAACTCGACATGATGCTACCCTAGTCATAGAAGCCCCAAAAAAGTGTGTCAAGGCCCAATACGACAAACATGTCAAGCCTCGCGTTTTCTCTGAAGGAGATTTCGTTCTCCTCTATGAAGGAGATGTCGTTGGTTTGTGTTGTCTTGGTCTTGACCTCATGAGAGCACCGAAGCGAAGTGGGAGCAACAGAGACCCTAGAAAGAGATACTAAGGTATGTTATTAGTTCCTTCCTACTAGCTAATTCAATGGTCAAAACTTAGGGAAAGAGTCATGTCTTGTCCTGTTTTGTTCTAGATCCAGGTGGATCTAGGGAGATCTGTTAGTGTCCGCACCTACCAATTAGTTCAATAATATTTGACCTTCAACACTGTGATATTGTCCTATCACGCTCGACCTCTGCGTATCCCCTTCGGGAGGTACGCAGTAACCATGGTGTACTAAAAATATCTCGGTACACTATCATGACTCACCGCACTGGGTAGAGGCGAGATGTAGTCAGGTAATATGGTTGGTATTAGCTTCACATTTTCTAGGTCCTCTATGTGCTTGGTTCTCTTTTCTGCTGCTGGTCGGGATGGTATAGATCCATGAGCAGTCGATGGAGAGGCTTGTAATCCTCTCATCGATGACGCTTGTATACCCTCAAACATTACTCTTTCAGACGTTACTCTTTCAGTCATGAGGTCGATGAGTACCTCCTTCACAAACTCTTCGACTGTGCTAAGTTCTTCGGACATACACGCTCGTGGTTTCCTATCTCGGGTTTGAAGAATAAATACTCAATACAATAGGATGGATAGTGATATATTGATGACCACTGTGTGAAAGCAATAAATCTATGAGCTCAGATAATCACGGTTGGAAAAAATGTTCTTGGTGCAATGTTCGATGGAATAAGTAGATAAATAGGAAACAAATCTCTCCAACGGGCGAGAATCCTTCACTAATTCAGTTATGTCGGTTACGGTGTGGTCCCAATGGTCTAGTGGCAAGCCTTCTAACCATAAATTCATTTCTACCCATTCAAGGTATCAGTCTAATGGTTATACTGTTCCCAACGGCTATATTTATTAACCATGGTGAAGTGTCATGTGACGTTGTTCTGATATCCCGACGAAGTTCCAGTTTTGCAAATTTTCCTTCTACGAAGTTCCCTCTGGAACCTTCTGTAACTTTTCAAACTTTGATCTCTTCTTGCTTAGTTTTCTAGCCTGCTTTCCAATGAGCTTCATCTCGGTATTCCTCTTTTCATTCTGATTCTTATCTCCTCTTGGCACAGTGACTTCACGTTGTTGAGATTCTTTCCTAGGATTTGAGGGAAATACTTCTTCTGAAATAGGTGCTTCAGTCTTCTATGAGTATTATTGTGTTCTTCCAATGTCAACATCCAAGTCTCTGGTTTTCAATAGCTTCGATTTGTTCTCCTGTTCTGCAATCAAGTGTGTGATCTTCCTCGTCATGAAATATTTTAACTCTTGTTTCTTCTTCTCTAGGACTTCTTCTTCTTTCCTTTTGTCATGATCCCTCTCAATCCAAGGTTTTCCTAGTAATATAGAAAATGGGCCATTGTTCTCAATAAATTTAACAACTTCAAATTCTTCCTTTGTCGAAGTTCCATGAGCCCTCATAGATATATGGGTGAGATTTCCACATAGGTTTATCAGCTTTCCTATAAATAATCCTATTCCCCCCAATGAAAGAATCATAGTAGGCTTTCCTAAGGTTTCCCAAGTTATTTTTGTTATAATATTCACCCGTGTTTCCTCATCCAGAACACAGTCAATGTCGAAGTCTCCTATTCTTGATTCTATGCACTCTTTTTCTTTGAAGATCTCTGATAAGTTGATATTTCGGTGGTCATTCAGGGTTTCTTTCATTTGCAGTAATACATTCTCTAATTCTTTCTGGGGTTCTACCATGGTCTTAGTGTCTTGACCTTTCTCAAGGTCTTCTTGTCTCATATTCATTCTTTCAACCTTAGCAATCATTCTAGGGCAATCCATAACTTCATGATCCACAGCTTTACAACAAATACAACTAGGTATTCTACCAGGGCATTCCTTAGCAAGATTTCCCGGTCTTCTGCAACTGTAACAAAGAGTTAATCCTCTCTTTCTTTTAAATGATCCCAAACCTTTCCTGTACTATGCACTAGAATCATAGTAGCTAACCTGCAAAAAATTCTTTCTAGGATCCTGCATCCATTTGTTAGTCCAAACATTCTTTCTATGCATAGGTATAACATATCTTTCATTATTTCTATCATATCTACTCATATCAAACCTCTTTTCTTTTAGTTGTGCCCTAGTTTTTAGGCTAGGACAAAATTTATCAAATATACCTAGATCCATATTTTTGAAACAAAAATTTCCACTAATATTACTTTCATCATAGCACAAAGCTTCTAGATCTAAAACTTTTCACTATTCTTATCTCTATTAGAGCACAAAGCATTCAATTCTTACCTATTTTCTTCAAATCGGGCTTCTTTTCTTAGCACGGAGCTTCACAAATCAAGTATAATACTGCACACTAGGGTGATAGATCTACGCACAGAGCTTTCACAATTTTAGGTCAGATCTTTGCACAAAGATTTTCTTTCCTTAGTTCCTAGCAATCATAGTTTCAGTCCCGGCAACGGAACCATTTGTTGGCACAAGGGAAGACCCAGAGGTAGGGGTTCAACGCTACAACAACGCACCAACAAAACCGTAACTACCGACCCTTTTGGTAAGACCTGTGAAGCAGATGAAGTCTCACCTGAGGTAGAGGCAGGGGTGGTTGCAGGACCCCGGTGTCTACAACCTTAGCTGGGACATAGATATGTGATTGTAACAACTTGACAAAGCACTTAGTAATATAGTTCATCAATGTTTAACCAACATCTACTTTGCAGGTAAAACCCTAATTACAGAGCATCGTATTATTAAACCATATCTGGCATCTAGTAACACTTATCATGACGAAACAGATCAGATCTAGCAGATTCATCACTAATCAAATTTACACAAGTCAGATCCAACATTTACTCTCACTATTAAGCACAAAGCAACAATAGATCTACCTATCATTCATCTATATCAAAGAACTAAGCAAGTAAATACACAAAAACATTAATGCATCACACAAAGCATTCACAACACAGGATGTACATGGTTCACCCCCACCCTGGGGCTACATCCACCAACTCTTTGTCTTATTTATTATATTTCTTCAACCTTCTTACATGCACAGAGCCTTCAGATCAACTTCACAGAGGACAGGAGATCTTCACACTCTTTGCTAGATCCTCCTTACCCAAGCTAGGTTATAGCACAAAGCCTACATAAAGTCCCTTACAGCCACTTTCAATCAGCCTTGAAAACATACACAAAGAAATTACAAATTTTACTTGCACTCAACACCACTTACAACTGACTTGTCATTCACACTTAGCCATTCATACTCAATTCATCGCCTAACATCTATTTATACATTAAAAAATCGGGCCTAAACATGGGTAAACCCATGGGCCGACATCCCCATACCCATTACATAATCCCAAATCCAAAAATACCTAAAAGGGGGCTAATATCCCACTATATTTTCTTCTTCTTGTGCTCCACCTTCGACAGCCTATCGAAGTCCCAAAAATAGGTCCAACATGACCAAGGATCCTCAAAACTTGGTCAAGGGCCAACAATAATCCATGAGAAGAGGAAGTAGAATCTCTGTCAAAATTCTTTCATATTGTTTTTACAATATATCGGTGATCCATGTGGATATCAGTGGGCACCCACATTTTCCAACTGGATCCATGTGGTAATTTACTATTTTTAGCAGTTTTTAATTTCTATGGCCATTTTGAGGGCCTAAATGAAGGTTTTTCTGGATCGAGATTCTCAATTATATTTTAAGGCTCTTATTGAGCCCCCAAAATTAATATCCTCAATGATACCTTTCCAACGAGCTATCATGCGCCCCAAACAGAGATTGTTTTCCAAATTTACACCCCCGAGAAGTTGATACACCAAACTACCCAAAATGGGGTCTACAAAACTGTTGGATTTTAATCTTCCAGGGTAAGGGTTTTGGATTTTATTTATGATAAAAAGGCCTTTGGATACTCATTGTAAAATCATCTTCTTGCGAATTAGAGTAGCGAACACATCTCTTCTCAGAGATAAGCTGCCACCATTCTAGCGAGTCTTTCACTCTGTATTTTTACAGTCTTTGTACAATTTCGCTCATTAATAGAAAATTGTGTATTACTGTATATTTTTGTTTATGGTTGCATCTATGATACATTCCTGTTATACTATTGGATATCCAAGATATCATTGTACTTTTCTTTATTATATCTCCTCTCTCATTTCGTGTCGAAAATAATATGGATCAGTGGTATCAGAGTAGGTTGCTCTTGATCGTTTTTCAGTGCATGACCCCAACAAGGTCCGATTATAGCAAGTTGGGTATCGATCTTGTCTCTCTTGAGGATAATCTCTCTCGAACGCCCAATAAACCCTCCATGGTGGAACAAAATAAAAATGACAAAGAAGACGATTATATTAATTTGTTTCTTGAGAAAACTCTCACGTAACAGAGGGACAAAATGATGGAGAATTTTTCCCACATTATTCAATGACTGTCGATAAAAATAGGAATGTCTTCATCAAGCGACCACTTTGGAGGCACTTCCCCTTTCAAGGTACAATTTAATTTTCATATTACCATATTTGAAGGACAGATAGATGTAGATACCCTAGAAAAATGGTTAAATCTGCTAGAAGGTTATTTCTCTGTTCATAATTTCTCCGACAAGGAAAAGATCACCTTCTCACTCCTTAAGTCTCTCCCCCATGTCAAACATTGGTGGGAAACTTACTGGGAGAAAATTTCCACAAAGGAGTTTGGAATATATGGGATTGAGCCCACTTGGGAATTTTTTGTGGATGCGGTAAAGGAACAGTATTACCTTGTTGGCAACTATGAGGACTAGTACATGAGATGGACCATACTGTGGCAAGAGAGGGGTCAAGCAGTTCTAGAGTTCACCAATACCTTCCATAACTTGTGCACCAAGATGGGTATCAAAGAATCCAAATGACATTTGGTTCTGAAATACCATGGGGATCTACATAGATACATCCAAACTAAAATGGATTTTCTGGACATCTCATCAGTCGATGTTGCTTATCGATATGTTGCTAAAATTGAGCAGAAATTTAAGCACCAGAAAAAATGGTAGTTCAGGTATGAAAATACACAACAACAAAAGTATGATAAATATGAACCCAACAAACAGTCTACTGAAAACCAGTCCAAGCCACAGGAAAAGAAGGGTCACAGAAAGACGAAGAAGGACACCAGAAATTGTGCAATTTCCACAAAATCCCCTGGAAAAATAGTGATGAATGTTGCTCAAAAAAATCATTAGTGGTCGATATCAAAGACAAGGAGATGAACCTTGATTCAGAAAATACTAATAGAAGACAACTCATCAACACATACCCCACTGCTATTTTCGCAACCACAACAATTCAACCAGAAGAACCAATAGATCCTGAAGAGGGGGAGCACATTTTTCATTCATAGATGTGGGTGAAGGGGACTCCGCTGCATTTTATTGTTGATAACGGAAGCCAGAAGAACCTCATCTCAAAGAAGGTCGTCAAACAATTTTGATTGTTGACAACATGACACCCGCGACCATACCACATTGGGTGGCTTCGCCAGGGATGAGATCTTTGTGTTAGCCAGCAGTATTGATTTTCATACGACATCGAGCCCTTCAAGGATGAGGTATTATGTGATGTTTCCCTACTGGATGTCTATGATGTTCTCTTGGGCCAACCATATATGTGGAAGCGCCATGCTATCTATGAGTCTCAAACCCGTAGTGTAATTTTTACTCTAGGGGGTCATCTCTATAGGATACCGGAGGTAGTTCCAACTACTGTCCCACCTAAAAAATGTTGCAAGGTAGTATCTCATACTACAAAATTCAGCTTCTTCACGATCAATTCAAAAGGTGAATGAAAGGATACTACAACCACTATAGCCTTTGCCTAAGCACCTTCTATCCAATAGAAGCAGGTTGGAAATATTGCAGCAAAGTGAAAATATTCCTTCTGCAGAAAGTCATCTCATGTATCCCAACTGGTTGAACATATTCAACCCTACCAGCAATAGGTTCATGAAAACCTTCCACAAACCAAGTAGTGCAACATCTCCAATGTTGGACAACTTAGAGGGGGGGGTGAATCAGTTGTTACCGTGCTTAAAATATTATGCTTCTTTTTAAAATATTTACAAGGCACTCAATGATGATCACAATAATGCAAGGAAATAAACAATGGCACATTTAGTCACATATATGAGAAACAAAGAGACAGATATTTCCTAAGGAAACCCATACAGGGTAAAAATCTCTTCTTCTTTATATGATAAGTATTATTTACATTCTTTAAATTATCATACATATGAGCACCAACTCATTGTGAGGCTACAACCTTTGTTTTGCAAGCTGCAACTTGATGAGAGAACCAACTCTCTGTTTTTCTCTATCACCCACTAGAAGGAAGCACCAACTCCCTGGTTTCTCCAGCACCAACTAGAAGGAAGCACCAACTCCCTGTGTTCAAGCACCCACTTGAAACTCTGAGGACACCAGTCCTCCCTAGCACCTCCAAACCACCCTGGATTATGAATATGAAATACTGAAACCTATTACAGTGATACAGTGTTCAATAACAGCTTACCAGTCTCATCATTGTTCTGCAAGATTTTGCTACTTAGACTTCTTCACTGTCTTCCAGCATGTATCTGCTGCCCATTCTATTCTTATGGTTTTTTTTTATGCTCTGTGCGCCATGTCCATTCACTGCATAGTTCTTCTTCTGTGATTTTTAGTTGTTGCACTATGATCCTTCTTCATGCATGAATCACCTTCAACAACAACATTCACAGCAACTCCAGCAGCAACATCAACAACATCTCTTCTATGTACTATGTATTTATAGATTTTGTGCACCTTGTGCATGCAATGCGTGCAATACCTCTACATACTCACACCACGCCGATATCCTCCACAACTAGAGTGCTCTGTCCGATCATCATCATGACTCTTCAGCTTCTCTGGCCGTTTTTCCACTCATTCAACATCACTGTATGTTATGCTGAGATTCCTCAGCCTCTCTGGCAGTTGATACTCTTTTTCTTCTCTGTGAAAATTGAGCTCACCTTCTCTATTCCAGTTACAGTCTTCAACACTCATCCAGCTGTCAATCACCTCCACGAGCATCTTCATCCCTCTTGAATATTCCAAGAGATTCTTCATCTCCTCTGTCAATCACCCTGAAGTGTCTTCGAGTCCTCTAGTAGAAACCATCAGTGGTTTCTGGCAGTTACACTATGACGTGCAACAGTATCCCTCCGATCTCCTTCAGTTTCATCTGCACCGTTGGATTAGCTCTGAAGGATATTTTCGTGATTCATGTGTTTCACACTTTCTCAATTTGGAGATTCTACGATGAGGCATCTTGACTCTTCATGTCGTGAGCTCTGAAAAGGAGCTTGGTTTCTCTAGCTCCTCCTCTACGTGACCATGAGTGGTGACCACTGGTTACAACGACATTTCACCTTTTTGGTATTTCAACATTCGTACCAGAAGCGATCCCCAAAATTTCGAGGTGGAGCTTATCTGCACTAGGTCCTTCCTCAACGTGACCACAAGCGGTGACCACTGTCTGCGCTAAAAGGTGTTGCGAACTCATGATCTTCATCGACCCTGATCGACGGTCCACGATATCGATGAATCAACGGTCTAGATATTTTTGTGTTCTCTCATCTCATTATTCCTTAGATGGAGGCTCTCGTCACTCCAAGTCGCGATAGGCGAAACTCTGAAATGGAGTCGGATCAACGATCCAGAATCTTGGTGTATTGACGGTCTAGATCTTATCGTGAGTTCGCATCTCACGATTCCTGTGATGGAGGTTCTCGTCACTCCAAGTTGCGATAGGCGAAGCTGCGAGATGGAGCTCAAATCAACGGTCCACGTTATTGGTGATCCGATGGTCCTGAACTTATCATGAGTTCACATCTCGTGATTCCTGTGATGGAGGTTCTCGTCACTCCAAGTCACGATAGGCGAAGATTTGAGATGGAGTTGGATCAACGGTCTAGAACAAACCTTGATCTGACAGCTAAGATAGTTTCATGATTTCACATATCGTGAATTCAAGAGGTTAGGTAACCCCGTTCCGTTGACTTTCCAGTCAACGACATGATGATCCTTCACCACGTGTCCTATGATTCGACGGTCCAGATCTGATCTTGATTTGACGGCTAAGATCATATCGTGATTTTGCATATTGTGAGTTTAAACCTCTTTCCTTTGAATTTCTCGACCTGTGAAACTCTGAAATGGAATCTTTGTGGTGCTCTAATTTTTCGCCACGCGTCCTCTTGATCCAACGGTCCACGACCATCCTTTCTGACGTGGTCTGTCATATTCACCTCCTGGATCTGGCGGCCTAGATCACACCTTGATCCAACGACTAGGATTATTTCTCCATTTCGCGATTTGAGCACTTTGCGATTTCGCCACTTCGCAATTTTGCCACTTCGTGATTTTACCACTTCACAATTTCACCACTTCCCAATTTTGCCACCTTATGATGAAGGGTCTCAAGCCTTCAAGTCCCGATCTACAAAACTCTCAAATGGAGTCAAACCAACATATTTCGGCATTTCGCATTTCTCCTCTTCTTTCTCTTTAATGAACGTGCAGGTCCTCCCTGATCCAACGATGGATGTACCCTGCACTTAGATCGAATGCCCGAGATCTATTCTCATCTACTGTGTGCTACTCCTCTCTGAATTCATATCTAACGGTCATCGGGGATTCTGAATAAGATCCAATGTTCATTTTTTCTCCTCCTCTTCCATTATCACTGCAATGTTGATCATGTTGATCTTTGCCATCGCTGTTCTTGCCATCAATGACAAGCATACACTATCTGTAAAACATGCCAACAATCTCCCCCTTTGGCATTGATGGCAACAAAGTCACCCTTGTTCTTTTCTCCCCCTTTGACATCAATGTCAAAGAAAACACGCTCCCCCTGAGTTGTTGCATTAATTTTAGGAGGTATCAGATATGCAACCAATACAAGACTCCCCCTAACAGGATGGACTCTCTTATATGTGAGATGGGATGACACCCAACTTCTGTCTGAGATATTCAAAAGGTGTCTTGGCTAGGGGTTTAGTAAAGATGTCTGCAATTTGTTTTGTAGTGGGAATGTAATGGACCTGAACAATCTGATTGGTGACCTTCTCTCTCAGAAAATGATATTTTATGGGAATATGCTTGGTCTTAGAGTGGAAGACAGGATTTTTAGACACACTGATGGCACTAATGTTATCACAATGAATTGGGATCGGTGCAGTGTATTTTACCTCTAAGTCTGCAAGTGTCTGAATCATCCATAAGACCTAAGTGCAAGAGGTAGCAACAGCAATGTACTCTGCCTCTGTGGTTGATAAAGAAATGGAACCTTGCTTTTTACTAAGCCGGGCTACTAAGGAGTCACCCAGGAAGAATGTTCACATCTCGTGATTCCTGTGATGGAGGTTCTCGTCACTCCAAGTCACGATAGGCGAAGCTTCGAGATGGAGTTGGATCAACGGTCCAGAACAAACCTCGATCTGACAGCTAAGATAGTTTCATGATTTCACATATCATGAATTCAAGAGGTTAGGTAACCTCGTTCCTTTGACTTTCCAGTCAACGACATGATGATCCTTCACCACGTGTCCTATGATTCGACGGTCCAGATCTGATCTTGATTTGACGGCTAAGATCATATCGCGATTTTGCATATCGTGAGTTTAAACCTCTTTCCTTTGAATTTCTCGACCTGTGAAACTCCGAAATGGAGTCTTTGTGGTGCTCTAATTTTTTGCCACGCGTCCTCTTGATCCAACGGTCCACGACCATCCTTTCTGACGTGGTCTGTCATATTCACCTCCTGGATCTAGCGGCCTAGATCACACCTTGATCCAACGACTAGGATTATTTCTCCATTTCTCGATTTGAGCACTTTGCGATTTCGCCACTTCGCAATTTTTCCACTTCGTGATTTTGCCACTTCACAATTTCACCACTTCGCAATTTTGCCACCTTATGATGAAGGGTCTCAAGCCTTCATGTCCCGATCTACAAAACTCTCAAATGGAGTCAAACCAACATATTTCGGCATTTCGCATTTCTCCTCTTCTTGCTCTTTAATGAACGTGCAGGTCCTCCCTGATCCAACGATGGATGTACCCTGCACTTAGATTGAATGCCCGAGATCTATTCTCATCTACTGCATGCTACTCCTCTCTGAATTCATATCTAACGGTCATCGGGGATTCTGAATAAGATCCAACGTTCATTTTTTCTCCTCCTCTTCCATTATCACTGCACTGTTGATCATGTTGATCTTTGCCATCGCTGTTCTTGCCATCAATGACAAGCATACACTATCTGTAAAACATGCCAAAAATCTCCCCCTTTGGCATTGATGGCAACAAAGGCACCCTTGTTCTTTTCTCCCCCTTTGACATCAATGTCAAAGAAAACACGCTCCCCCTGAGTTGTTGCATTAATTTTAGGAGGTATCAGATATGCAACCAATACAAGACTCCCCCTAACAGGATGGACTCTCTTATATGTGAGA